>WEKX01020886.1:172002-464033 GCA_013390025.1 Pitta sordida | reverse complement strand
AAAGCAGCCTGGATAATGCATTAATTTTGTCACAGGGTTTCTGCAGCTCTCTAACCATCCTAGGCCAAATTATGATGGCCCTTCTCAGAATTTTACTTGGCGTTTTTTCAAACAAAAGCCCTGACTGTTCATCTCCCTGTTAGTCCCCTCCCTTCTCCATCTAAGCACCTGCATGAGGGCAATTAGCATCAACAGATCTTGAGATATTGCTGAGGCTGATTCAAGCTAATCCCATTTGGAGGGAGTAAATGCTGAGTAAGGACTTCAGGATCTGGTCAGAGGGCTTTGAGAGAGGCTGGGTCAAGAGAAAATCACTTGTATGGGTGCAGTGTTATGCTGCAGGAGTGTCACTGGGAGCAAAGGGAAGGACAAAAACTGCTGGAGCAATGGGTTAAGGTGTCAGTGGAGGGGAGCACGGTGGCCTTTTCCTACCGCCCAGCAGCTGGATAGGCTGCCACAGATCTGTGCTTCTGCCTGCTCTGCGAGTGCCACTGAAAAGAGAGGTTGGTAACTAAAGGATCAGTTTAACAAAAGAATGGCTTTGTTTTGTTCAATTGTCTCACACCTTATCTCAGTCAGAAGAGAATAGAGAAGGAAACATAATCTGCAGATTGATTGTAGGCAGGGATGAAACCGTGAGCATTGTTCTGAGGCAGCGGGACAACCAGGGCAAGAAGGCAGTTAAGAGGATGGCAGTGTTACCAGAATACCTTCTGCTCTGCATGTGACTTGAAAATATCCCGACACAGAGCAAATCCTCTTAACAAACAAACAATTGCAGGAGCAGTTCAGCCGTGTCTCTCTCGGCTGTGTGCTTTAACACTGGGAACAAAACAATAGCGTGGATCATAGAGGAGCTAATGAGAAACACACCCGTGCTCCACTTGGCTTTACTGAAGGAGAGTGGCTGGCTGGCAGCTCTTTACACACACACACACACACACACAGAGAGAGAGAATATTATGAGTTGGTTTGTAGTCTAAGAGATAATCCTGCCCTATCTGTGNCTCTCTCGGCTGTGTGCTTTAACACTGGGAACAAAACAATAGCGTGGATCATAGAGGAGCTAATGAGAAACACACCCGTGCTCCACTTGGCTTTACTGAAGGAGAGTGGCTGGCTGGCAGCTCTTTACACACACACACACACACACACAGAGAGAGAGAATATTATGAGTTGGTTTGTAGTCTAAGAGATAATCCTGCCCTATCTGTGTGTGCTTTCAAAGGGCACATGACAGCGAGTTGAAGTATTTCTATAGCCAAGTTGGTCAGCACAGGCAGGAGGCAGGAGTTTGCTTGAAAAGAGTGGACTCGGTCTGCGTCCTCTGGTCCTGTGCAACCCTAGGAGAGACTGAGCCAGTAGGTGAGGATGAAAGACCTGGGGGATACCAATCTACAGGAGTGTCCCCACCTTCCCTTTCCTGTCTGCTGCAGTGGCAAGGGAACCTGAAAACTTTATGTGGAGATGGATCAGCTCAGGAGCTTGTTTGGTACAACAGAGTGGGGACTGTGAGGCCTTTCCCAGCAACCACAAGCTGTGGGGTTTGAGATTTGCAAAGAAGATTCTTTCACCTCATCCCAGTGGATATACCAGCACCTCTCAGAAGGATATTCACTTGCTTTTAACCTGGTCACGGGGGTACTCGGTGCTGCCAACTGCAACTAGGTGGGTGCAGTGTGACTGAGTCAGTTTTACAAAAAATCTCTTTGAACATGAGAAATGGGAAAAATGGAAAGGAGAGATCCTTTAGCTATTGACTCAAATTCAGCCCTGTAAGCAAATTTCCTTGTTGTCATCCCAGTGTCCAGTAATGGGAATGTTCCCAGTTCCTACTCTTTCAGGCAAGTAAGGAGAGCCCAGGACAGAAGAAAGATTGTACTGGATCAGACCTCAGGTCTCTTTCCTCTGGGATCCTCAATTTACAGTGATTAACAGAGGATGGCTAGTAGCAAAGAGGATAACAACAAGGGGATGCAGGTGAGTGTATTCCTGAATACTCTCCTTGCTATCAGCCATGTGTGGTTCTGGAATTTCCTGAGACATGGATCTCTGCATTTAATTTTCCTTGCAAGTTTTTTCCTTAATCTTTCTTTTTGAGACTGAACAAATTCTGAGCATCCACAGCATCTTATGGCACCATTCAGCGGTATGAAAAAAATATTTACTTTGTTCTGAATCTGTCACTTACTGTTTTCATTTGATGCTTTCGTAACTTAAATATTAGAAGAGGCAGCAGGCAGTCATTCCCTGTTCATTTTCTCTAAGCCACACACTCTCTGCTGTGTCCCCTCTCAGGTTTCTGTTTCACAGATTGAAGAGCCTTAGACTTGTACAGAAACCATTTCAGAGCTTAGTTCATCCTTAACTAGGTTCTTGCCACTCCTCTAATCCTGCTGTAGCCTCTGGCACACCAGGACAACAGCCATGGGGACGCAGCTGCACCCTGGAGCTACCCGAGAGCACACTGAGGTTTGTGGTTTTGCTGTCTCCTATCACTCACTTGGCATTTTTGGTTGCTCTTGAGCCTTGGGCTGATGCTTTCCATGAACACTTGTGCCTTGCCCTTGCTATCACACAGCTTGCTTAGTCCCCATGCCTCAGTGTCAGTAGACTGGGGAAGGGATAATCATTGCCCATCCCTTATGAATTCACACTGGCAGACATGGTCAGAGGTTGCCAAGGCCTTGTTTGTGTATCATCCATCCCTACAGTGTCTGTGGCACAGGCAGTGCTGGGCTGGGAGGTCAGGGTTCCGTGCTGTAGCCGGGGAGGTTGTGGCTTCCTCCCTGACACTGCTGGAGGGTTGCCTTGAGTTTGCACTAATGTGCCCCTGCCCTCTTTGTGTAGTGCTCAGCGCCACAGCCCTCCCTGCAGAGACTGCAGAGCTGGATCGCTGCAGCTGGAGCTCATGCCACTGCCCTTTCCCTTGAAATACCCCGTGGTGCCGATGGTGTGACTGCAATTCCAATTGCCCCTGCCTGGGAGGAACCGGGAGCGCAGGCGCACACCCGCACGCTCCCTGAGCCTGGGCTGATTTGTATGCTGGTCAAGCTGGATTCGAATGACAATCCTAATTATGTTTGCCTTGTATATTATGAAGGTTACATTTTTGACTGGTTTTGCTGGGCTGGAAACGTAATTGATTAATTTAGTGCTTAAGAAGGGAAAGAGGATTAAGGCAGTGGTGAGGCTGTGCTGCCAGACACTGTATTGACTGCTTCACACTTTCACAGCTTCAGCTTTTGTTTGCCTGCAAACCAGCTTGTCTGAGCTCCCAAGTTGTTATTTCTTGTGGCGCTGAGCTTGTTGGCAGAACCCTCAAAGCCAAGCCTCCTGCAGGGAAAGGGAGCTGTAGCTCTGGAGAGATACATGCAAAGAGCTAGTGCAGGCTCCAGATTTAATTCCATTATATCCAGGGGCAAATGCACGTGCTGTTCAGCCATGATCTATTCAAGGGAAAATGCGTGTGGGGAACTCCATGTCCCAAACACCTGGAAAGTCTTGACTGAACAAAGCAGCGGATCTGGAGAAGATCCATCTGACCATGACAGTGCAGTTTTGGGGAAGAAATCCCCTTAATGACAACCATCTTTGCCCAAACTGCAGTGTACGTGGAAGCAGGGAAGATAAAGGATGAATCCAGCATCACTTGGGCTATAATCTTAAGGAGTTCCTGCAGCATCAGCGCTGGCAGAAGCAACTGCATGCAGACAGCACTTCTGAGACTCCGCACTCAACTGAGGAATGGTAGCAATAGCCCATGTAACATTAATTAGGTCTTAAACATTTTGATTCTTGCAGCTGAGGCTCTCTTTGAAGCCTGTGAGGCCCCTTGGTAATGTTCTGGGTCTGAGGCACGCATCTGTGCAGTGATGGGTTTTAAAAAGGACAGAGTTCTGCTAAGTAATTATGGACACTGGCTTGCTCATTATTGGGCAAATTAATCAAGTGGTAGCAGGGCCCATAAAAGCAGATTTGTTGGCCTGTATATTGCCTGTAGAGGATCTTAACAACTTGTGATCTTGTGGTCACAGTTAAATTGGCCAACTTTCTGCAAGCACAGTGAAGGTCACCAGTCCGCTCCAGTGACGCATGGTATTACCTTGAGTTCTTAGCACAGGAGAATTCTGAGCTTCTGCTACTTTCACAATTAATCAGTTGGGTAAGTGAGATACATTGTAGTTTTCTGTTACCTCCAGCCTGGGAGCATGCTGCACCCATTTCATTTAGATTAATTTTTTCTTGATTAAATTAAGGCGAGCTGTGAAGAAAGACACTGAGAGCTTTGGACACAGCCTTGAACTGAACTGCTGCAGCAGCTGTAGTGCCCTGGCAGACAGGCAGAGGAAGCAGCTCTGGAAGCACCACCAGAGACACCCATCACAGCTCTGGAAGCAGTGGAGCAGTCCAGGCTCTCCTGTCCCACTCAGGGACGGAATGTCACACACCTCCAGCATGGGATATCTCTTCCAGCCCTCTGGGAGCTTTCACAAGGAGGTGGTGGGAAGCCCTGGCTCTTCTCACGTTCTGCCCCAGGCTCTCAATTCCACCTTCTCCGCTTCTCTATTGCTGCCTGGTCCTGTGTGTGCTTTCCAGACACCTTTTATGTCCTCCTCATCTCTCTGCTTTTCCCTGGTAGACCCACAAGACCCTAAAAAAGCCTGATAAAAAGGAAGGCGATAGTCACTGGGACCAGCAGGAGGTCTTTGAAAGCAGCAACACAAGGCCCCCTTTGTAACACCTTGTGTTTTTCATTAGCCTGTAAAGGAAAGCAGTAAAGTTAAAACAACAGCAGAGCAAATGCAGTTAATGAAGGAAACACTGGGAAGTGGCACCTTCAGGGGCGGCCTGTGGTCCCAGGGGCCCCCTTTGCTGTTCACCCAACAGCCTTTGGGACACAATGGTGGCTATTGCCTGCTGACGTTTTTTTAAGGCTGATGGGAGGTGTAGGGGAAAGCCCTGTGACCTCTCCATGCATTACCATGCATTAGGTCATTTAAGAATGATCCAAGACAGGAGAAACACTGGAGGAAAGCCTTGCAAGAACTTAAAATATGCTTTGCCATGGGCCTCTCGTATTTCCAGCTTTTAAGAGGCAGAAATGTCTGATCTTATAATACGTCCCTCTGGAATCCCTTCTTTTTGTGTGCATCATGAAAATATTTCTGAATAGGTTTTAGAAAACCTGGTTTAGAAGCTCCACAGTTTAAAGCCATGGGCTGGAGTTACGGTTTCATAAAAGAATTAAACCATGTTAAACCCATGCAGGAGAGGCTGAAGGCAGCGCCTGGTGCTGCTAAGCTTCTTTTGGAAGTTGAAACCACTAAGTGCACGGATTATATTGGCTCTAAGCATCTTAGCAAGCAGTGCTAAACCTCTGAAAGCAACCACAGGCCTCCGGGGGGAGTATTGGACCAGGTGCTGGGGGCCAGACTGCAGAGGTGTGACCTGAGCAGACACAGTGCATGAAAATGCTGATGGGTGGTTTAAATGGTGGCTATGTGGGAAGCTTAGTGCTTTCCCCATCACTGACTCTGGCAGAGTGAAGCGAGTCCAGCCATCAGGATGACACATAAGATGTCCTGCTGAGGAGGACGGCACTACTAAGACTTTAATGTTCTCTAAAGAACTCAGCACTTTTTAAAAACTTGCTTACACTTCATGACAGGCCTGGAAAAGGCACCAAATGTTTTTATTTCTTTCCAGCTTGACTAATTTTTCTCTATTTATATCCAAAGATAAAAAGACATCTCTTGTCTAAAAAAACCCCACCAAATATTTAAAGAGTGCAAGAAGCAGGGCTTGAATTGGGAATTAGAACATAAAAGCCTTCTTTGAAGAATTTCCTCAGCCCAGGAACCTTTCAGAGCCAGGTTGTTACACATCAGTGATCCAGCATTTAGATTTAGATGGGTGACCAGAAGCAGGTCTCCAAGTCTGTCAGTGAGAGGCCAGTGCTGGAGGTGCTTCTCTGGCTGTTCTGTAATTGCTCAGCCAGCCTCTGGACACTGGACTGGAGCATTGGACAGGACCTATTATGAGTCTGTCTCCACCTTGTAGCCCTGTCACTAGTGTCACTCCAGCCTTTAAAAGATAAAAGCCACTGAGTCAAACTGACCTACTGTCCAGTTTACACCATTGATGAGTTTTGATTTTATGGTGCTGATCTCTGAATTATGTTTTGTCTATCACTTAAGACACTCTGAGGGATTCACTCTGCGAGGGTTGATCCAGGTGGTCCCAATGCCCACTGCAGTCTGTAGGGCAGTGCCATGAGCAGACAGGAAAGGGTAGTGCTGCTGGAAAAGCAAACAGGCTTTTCCTAAGAGTCTTGTTTGTGTCATTAATACCTGGCACTACTGAGCTGCTCAGCACAAAAGCTCTTTTGGGCTTTGCCAGGTTCAGGTTTGGTTTGGATAATACCCATGTGTGCCACTTCTGCCCTGTGCACAAAGCTTGCTGCCTGCCTCAGTGCCATCCTGCACATGCTGTCCCTCGTGCAGGGCTACAGATGGAGCCTTTCCAGACAGTCTGTCAGAGCCTGTGATCTTCAGCAGATGCATAACTGTGTTAACCTTTGAAGTAAAGTGAATTTCTAATGTCAGAACAGCAGGGGCCAACATACAGTCTTCCACCTCCGAGTACTTTTTTTTTGCCACCATAGAAAATGCTTTGGCTTTTTCTATGCTTACCACAGCAGTTCTGTGTGGCTTAGCCCATGTTTGCCTCATCGCGTCAGTCCACACAGTTCACTTGTAAGGAATTTCATCCACACCTTAGGGAAATTGAGGAAGATGAGGTTGGGGTGCAGGTGCTGCCTCAGTGATTGCAGGCAGCTGTGATGAAAAGGAAGAAAACCAGAGGGAAGAGTGAGCTGCTTTAGAGGAGCTACCTTGTGACAAATGCTTTAGGAGCAGTGACTAAGTGCTTCCTTGCTTTGCACCATCATCCCATAGGGCAGAGGAAAGGTGCTGAGATGTTATTTCCCAGACCTGGCCAGAACTCAGAGGGACCAGTGATGGGATATCTGGCCCTTGGCGTCTCTCTCTGCACTCCTGGGTGTCAGGTGATGTTTGTTCTCCTGGAGGTTGATGCACAGTGTGCAGCCTCACAGTGAAACTGGACAATCCATCCCAGGGAGGATTTCTACCCTTTTTTTGGATGCAGTTAGAGCCGAATGTAGGGCTGCTCCGTGAACAAGGTGTTTTCGAGGGGCGGGCAGTGAGCCTGTGCTTGTTGAGGAGTAGCAGGTCCTATCCAGGAGCCACGGGCGTGGATGCCACAGCCCTTGCTGAGCTATCCAGCTTCCGTGCAGCACAGGCGGCGTTTTGACAAGACAGAACGGGATGCTGAGGAGGTGCAGCAGGGCAGTGGCAAGAGAGGCACTCCACGGAGGGGATATACCCCCCTGGGATGCAGCTGCTGGCAGCGCATCCCCCCTGGCAGCTGCCTCCTTGAACACCTGGCAGACCCCTTGTCCGGCCCGCGGGCTGGCCACCCCTGAATCGCCTCCCGTCTGTGCCATCTAGTGCCCAGCACAAGAACTGGGACTGACCCAGCCTCTCACCCACAGGGGAACAGCCCGGCTGCTCTGGAGAACAGGCTCTTCTCTCCCTGGGCCAGTCGCCAAGCCCTGGGCCAGGCAGGGATGTGCTGGGAGGACCCCTGAGATGCCGCACCGCCCGCATGGAAAATCCCACTTAGCTCCAGGTAGGAGGATCGCAGCGCGCAGGTGTGTCTGTGGGGCGGATGGAGCGGGGAGAGTGACTCTGCTCGGAGGCTGGAGGTGAGATGAGGCTGCGATACTGCTCTGCCAGAAGCTGCAGGTAGGGAGAGGAAGGCTTGAAGTTCTCGGGAATCCTTTGTGCTGGGTTCCTGTTGCATGCTCTGACGCTGCACATGTGTTTTAAGGCATGAAAATAGTGACCTCTGCCTGGAATTCTCCTATTTGGACAGATTTCAATGCTATTCCAAAGGAGCTACAGTTAACTGTACTTGAGTGAGCACCCTAGACTCAAAAAACTTTATTTCTCAATATGTTGGGCATAATCTTTGTTATGCCATTTCTTAGGTAAGTTCCTTGTAGTAAGTTATTATTTTTTTATAAGTTTCTATAGCTGTAGCTTGATTTGCCAGCTTTGATTCTTAATTCTGCCTCTGTCCTCTGTATCCTTTTCAAAGGAATACTTTTTCTCTTTGCAGACCCAGCTTGAATTATAAGCTCTAAATAAGAGTGCATGAATCAGGAGCTAACAAATTCTTGTTTCCTTCTTGCTGCATTTTTTCTTCCTAAATCTATAGAAGAGATTTAATGAAAGTGAACAGAGCTTCTAACTCAAACCCATCAATATATATCTGGCCTTCCTATTGGTTTATCACAGCCAGGCTTTACATATTTCTCTGTATTTCATTTCATCTGCTCTTCTTTGCCCTGTTTCACAGATGTTTTCAAGTTTTGTGCAACTGATATTTTCCTGATGTCATTTGCTAGGTCCATATGTTATGCTCTATCATTTCATTAGTGGGCCACAAGTAAATACTACAAACATACTGCTTCTGACATCCATAGGGCACCCAACTCAGTGTTTTCCACAGGAAATTGTGGAAAACCCTTCACTTGTAACTTGTATTGGATTAAAAATGATTACCTGATAGCTACTTCACAGAACTTCCTATTATTGACTTTAGGGAGTTAGTAGTAAAACTCCAAGGAACAGATGAGCATATCCTTGTTCTTGGGATCACATTCTGTATCTGTGAGCTCTGCTTCTCTTCATTTGTGAGCTATATATATATATCTCGAGGATATACTGCACAGGCACATCATGCTCTTTCTGAAATGTAGAATTTTATACTAATTTATTTCTTTTTCTTGGTACTTAAATAAGGGAAGACAAATGTGAACAGGTAGAGTTGACCCTTAGTATCTTGAAGGTAACTGGCTGTAGTGATAGCTCCGTGATTTCAGAGCTGACATACTCCAGGCTCTCCTGGGGCTGCTATTGATCTTGGCATGTTATTGCTTTTGCAGGGACTGATCTTTGAAACTAGGCTCCAGGAAGTCATTTAAGGATGTGTTTGCATCCTGCTGAGCACTGAAACTGTGAGGATTTCAGTGGGAAGGAAACTTATCTTGAAAGAGATGTGGTATTTATCTGCTTTCCCTAATTAGCGCTTCATCTTCCCGGAGGTGATATTCTCCACAGCATCCCCTCGGCAGCAGGAAGCCAGTGCTAGGGTTAAGTCCCCATTGCCCAAAGCTTAACTGGGCCCAGCTGTGCACCAAGAGCTCCATTTCTGAGGTTCCTTGGCAGGTGTTTTGTTGTGCTGTCCACACGGCTGTTTGCACACCTGCAGTTGCCCTCCTCCTAAGACTGAGCAGTGCAGAGACGGGGTTGGCTCTCCAGCAAGCTCCAGCTTCTCACAGGTCTGTAAACCCTTTTATTGCTGTCTCTCAGTTGTTTGGGACTCTTAGTCTGGAGGGCTTCAGACCTTCCTCTGTGTAATTCCCTCCCAGGTCTGTTGTGTGCCAGAGTCAGGCTGTAAAGCGTTTGTGTGAGACGACTGCCAGCAGGAGTTTGTCCCCAGAGCTGTTTAATTAACAGGGAAGCCCCAAACTCTCTGTGTTGCATGAAAGAAAATGCTTGGATGGGCAATGTGATTTATTGCAATCATTTAGCGGCAGAAACAGGAGTAAACCCCCTTTCATTCCCCATGCCTTGGTGCTGTAATCCCAAGGCCATAGGTGTCCCTTTCCCCAAGCCCATGCAGCAGAGTCAGTGTGAGAGTTCAGCTGTAACATAGGGAGGTTTGGTACAGGGGAACAATTCCCCTGTGCTGAGGGGAGTGCTTGGCCTTACCTGCATCATCTTCTATCATGTGCCTGGGTGTCTTGGGGGGCCAAGGTCTAGGCCAGGCTCTGGCCAGTGCAGGGAAGGGGTTGTGTGACAGCTGGGCTCCTGGCTCCCCAGACATCCATCCCAGCTTTAATTACACTGACACTGCTGCCTGAGTGTAATTAGCAGTTGAGAAACTCTGAGTGTGATTTTAATAAGCTGAGAGTAATGCAATTTGTCTTTTCTATAAGAGATGTTTTGCAAACAAAAACTGTAATTAAAAAGCGCACACAGAGGACAAATAGCGACTGTGTGGTGGGTGTGTTACCGCTCCATGTGCAGTATGTCTGGCACATGGGCTGACCTGGCTCAGTGTTACCCCTTTGGGGCAGTCTCCATCATGGGGCTCCTGAGAGTCCAGCGTGTAAAAACTGCAGGATTTGGCTCAATTGTGGTTTTTACAAAGGGCGCTTCCCTGTCTTCACAGTTCCCTTTTGATATAATATTGTTCCTTGATAAGAATAAGTCTCTTGGGTGTCATCCTCCCCACTGCTTTTCATTCCTCTCACCATTGTGTTTCTGTGCTCTCGCCCATGAGCCCAAATTAGCTTGAGACTGGTGGGATCTCTGTGGCAGAGGCCAGCAAGGCAGCTGGGGCAGCATGGGGGGAGGCAGGAAGCCTTTTCAAGAGCGGCCAGCGTTTCTGGTAGCCTCAGATCTGAACAGACAGACCAAGCTCCGGACTCTGCCTCTCTTCCCTGCCCCTTCCTGCTCTCTTAAAAAGATATCCACATATTATACATAAAAATAATCTCTTTTATCTAGTCTTCTGTCTCTGCACAGCTCGGCCTGGCCCTGCCGGAGTTCAAAGGTTGTTTCTGGCCATGGGAGCTCTCATAAGGGAGCAGCCCGGTTGAGTCCCAAGGTCTGTTTCTCCAAACCCCCATTACACACCAGGCTGACCTCACTAGCAAATTGTCCCTCTTCCTCAGTGCTGTGAGGCAGCTGTGCAGAGAACAAGGTGGGAGAGAGGCATAACAGCTGTCCCAAAATGGTTATTCCACCTGCCCAGGAGGCACCAAAGGACCAGAGTCAAGGATACGTGCCTGATGTGGGGTGTGGGAGAGTGGGAATATCACTCCAGCCTGTGGGAACCCCTTTGCTTCCATCTGCAGGTGAAGGTGAGGATCTTTCACAAGGGAAACCTCTCTACCCACCTACAAATGTCCATTTGTTCCTGTTGGCACTGCCTACTATGGCTCTCATAATTTAAGGGGTGCCTATGTTTGTAGTATCCCTCCTCTCAACCTGGGAGAGACACCCTGATGTTTGAGAATGCAGAGCCAAAGGAATGTCTGTGGTTTCCAATCCCATGTCATTTCTCTGTGCCTAGGGGCTGTAGTCAGGGGACCCAGGTTGATAGAGGGGGGTTAAAGCAGCTTACTCATACCCCTTTGTGCAGTACCATGCAGGTGTGACTGGCCTGCTGCCAGCTCTGCCAGCTAATTGCAGCCCTGGCACATTGGGAGAACAAACAAAACCTTGTCCAGAGATTAGGTTGAAACGTGGTAAAGGGATCTGTGGTTCCCACTGGCAGTGGAAACGGCAGCAGGTGCGGGCTCAGCAGGTGGAAAGCACCCAGCATCTGCCCCGTGCCAGCACAGAGAGGCTGTGATGTAAATGCTGAGCAGCCCAGTCTGTATGGGAGGGAGAGGGAGAACTGATGGGGCTTGGTCACTTTGCAGTGCTGTGTGTACAGCCTCTGTGGAATGTGTGCTCCTCCTGAAGCCATGGCATGGGCCTCTTCCCTGAAGCCAAGCTGATATAGTCTCTGCCTCTCTGCCTCAAGCCCAGCTGGCCCCTTTACACTTTAGAAGATGTGCAAGTGCTTTGAGGCAGAGCCTTGTGATTCTGACCTCCCAAAAGCAATAGTCATTTCTGGTGCCCTTTGCAACACGTGAATAAACAAGGATGGGCATGGGGATAGATAAGCCAGACAGAGACTTTTTTCTCCAATCTTCACTTGAGGTGTGAGTCCTTTCTACTGATAGCAGGCGGCATGTCTGAGGACAGAAGACTTGTTGCTGTTTGAGCACTTATCCTTCCCACAGCCCTGTAGTATGTTCTGCCCAGAGGACGAGATGCTCTGAGCATCAAACCTGCTGGGTTTGTGCATTCAGATGCAGAGGCCAGTCAAGACAGGCTCCTGACTCTGTGGTCTTCTTTTGTATGAACTTTGTGACCATCATTTTGGAAAGCGCAGAATCATTCAGTGGTTTCAGGGTCAACCCTTGGGCTCATGGAAGCTGAACACACTTGTCTGCTTTGCTGAAGCATGGGCTGTGACAGGAGCTTGTCCCATTGTATAAGTGGCCACCCACACATGGGCTGTGGCTCGTGGCTCTTTGCATCAAGACTGAATCTGTGTTGTGTGTTTCTTTCCTAAGGTCAAAACCAACGGGTTGCAAATGGTCACACAGAGATGAGCTGTATTAGTGCAATTAAGACTTGGGTAACTGAGAGCCTGAAGGACTAGGGAAGTACTTGGAGCTGCAGTGAGTGACGCATTTAGAAAGAAAAATTCATTTATTTCCTGAGTCTGTTGTTCTGGGAAGCAACAGAGAATGTGAGAGGCTGAGAACCACTGTAATAAAAGAGTTCTAAGTCCAGATTATCACTTAGGGCGTGAGCTGTCTCACACAGTGTGTGACCTCCCCATGTAGTTACAGAATGAACTATAATATGAATGGGTTTTATTGCTGCTGAGTAGCTTCCTCACCTGCCCACAGCAAGGACAAGGTACCAGTGTAAATCAGAATGCCCTGGCCCGTGACACTCTTGGTTTTGGGTATTCATTCCAGAGATAGGTTTGCCCTCTGAGGACTGACAGTGGTGTAGACAGAAAGTACATAGCCCCTGCCCACTCAGTGCAAATTAGAGCTTTATTTACAGCCTTCTCAGGGACTCAGTGGAATTTCTTTCCACACAGAACCTGAACAGCTATCAGTGACTCTTTGCCCCTGCAGCACCCTCAGAGATGACTTGATTCCTACTGCCATGGGAGCTGAGTGGCCTTGCAGTAGGCAGTGGTGGCAGGAGGCACCACCAGGGTCAGCAGGTTGACCTGCTCTGCCCTGCCCTCTCCCTCTCTGAGAGGCTGCAACCCCAACCCTGCCATAGGGCAGAGCTCCTAAATGAGTGTGGCTGAGAACTTGCCGCACTGAGGTAACCTGGGGCTGAAATCTGGCTTACCAGGATGCGCTGAATTTATGCTGAGAGGTTGCGTTTGTTGCTCCAAGAGCAGTAGAGCTGATTCTTCAGCAGAAACTGCTGAGAAGGGAGCAAGAAGTTGTCAGGCTTCCTGAGAAGCGCTGCTCTCACATGTTGAAGTTTGGTGGGGCTGCACACACAGATCTCCGTGGGTTCGTTTATGTCCAGGAATAACTTCTGAGCTTCACATCTCCAAGTCCCACCAATTCTTAAGCAGAATGGAAAACAGATCGCTGGAGGTCTGCACAGTGGACCTTGGTTATTCCTGGGAAAAGTCCGTGTTCCTCTGGGTTTAGTGCCCTCTTGCTTGCGTTAGACTTTAACAGCAATTAGTCACCCAACAACTTTCTGTAACAATCTGTGAGTTTTCCATTATGTGGCAAACACTTCGAACTTTTCCCATTTCCTCTACTGCAATCTAATCTGCTGTCAGTTTCACAAGGAAATGGAGGGTGCTACCTTCACGTTTCATTAATTTACTGTTTACAGTGGAGGAGAAACCAAAGCCATGAGAAACACTGAAAACAGCAACCCATGGGGCTCCAGACACTGTGCAGTTAGATCATTGTCAGCCTCCACTCTTGTCACTTCCAGCTGACTCTGGATTTACTGTGTCTATCGGGCACAGGGCAGAGAAGAGAGGTGACATCTAGCAACATGCTTAAAAGAATCTGGGGGGAAGATTCCTTGTTCTGGCCCAGACAGTGACCTGCTCTGAAGTTCTGGACAAGATTCTCTGTTGTTCTGTCTCTAAAGTCAGGATATTAATGCTTTTCTCATGTTGGCCTGTAAGGATCCCTGGCCCTGACAGTAGCTTAAAAATGCCGTTAAATAGTGAATTTTTTTTTGTAGTGATGTTGATAAGAATTTGGTGATCTGGATGGATTATGGAGTTTGGACACGTTTCTGGAGGCAGCTTTACACAGTCTCCCCTGTTTCTTACCATGAGTATCAGTGGGGAAATATGGGAAGCGACCTGTTATGAATCTGTTCTTCCTTTTTGTGCTTACAATTTGTTTAGACTTCCCTTTGCCACCCATCCAGCGTGTTTGTCTCCAAACTGTCCTGTAAGAAACATGCTACAGCTTCAGCAAAAGGGGAGCTCTCCTTGGGATGGATGGGGTCTGCTGCAGTTGTGGTTGTACTGTCAGAGGTGAAAATTTCTCATTTTGGTAAGGAGATCAGGACAATTATTGCTTCTGTTTTGATCCCAACAGCTCAAAAGCCAGGCCCTCTCCAAAGCAACAGAACAAGAGGGAGTAGTTTACTGAGATTTTATAATTAGCAGGAGAGTGAGCAAATCTTACATCTGTAAGAGAAAGGTAGTTTGTCCTAGATCTGAAAAAATCTCCTGTGCAGCATTCCTAGCAGTTAAAATGACATCTCAGTTATGCGTCTGCTTTCAAGTCCCTTGGCACTGCCAAAGCAAGCCCGTTCCTTATGGGAGGTGAGGCTCAGACTATGGTGTCATGTAGAGGAACACTCCTGACAGAGTTCTAACACCTTAGACTGTCACAGTGTTCTGTGAAGAGAGCAGAGGAGATCTCTGGCTAAAAAAATAACCTGCAAAGTAGAAAGTAAGCTCATTCTCCAGTCCAGTTCACTATGCAGTGCACAAGCAGCTCTTCTTGCAAGAGTCATTCCCACATCTCCCTTCCCCACCCAAACCTAAGAACTGGCCATGGAGGTTCCTCTCGAGGTGAGATTTTGGTCCTGTGAGCTGGTGGTATCTATTTAGCTGCTCTTGCATGACCTACAGATCTTGGTGCTGTTCCTGGTATGTGACTTTGAGTTCCGCTTCGTGAAAGTCTGGACAGGTTCTTATCTTTTCCAATTGCCTCAGCTGAGAACACACAGACATCATCTGTTCGACCTGGCATCTCCTTTATAAAGCAATTAAAGAGATACCTGACCTTTAGATCAAGCAATCCTTGTCTTAATGCATGATGTAGCTTTTCATGGTCAAACAAGTCCTTCAGTGAGAGATCAACAAAACTGAAATGAAGGAAGTTAAACATTAATTCTTTTCCCTTTGGAGAGCAATGGAACATCCTTGAGAGATTTCCTCTCCATTTACAGAGTACAAGACTTCCTCTGATGGATAAGGGCAGGATGTGCCTCTGAAGAGCTCCCCAGGTCAGTGTCCAAGACACCACCTTTTATGGGATGCACATTCCTTCTCCTCCACAGAGCTCCATGGAACTGGGCTGTACTCTAGTGTCAGCTAACTTGAAGGGTGCAAGAATGGGATTTCCCTAATCAGGATGGGTATGGGGTCACCAGTGCCCTAATGCAGAGGGTGTCCTTGCTGTCAGGACCTATGCCAGTGAAAGAACAACAGCTTGGCAGAGTATTGTTTGAAGAAAAGAAACAATTCTGCCAGTACAGATTCACTCCTGGGACTACCAAACATCAAAGTATTGTCTTTAATGAAACGGGATCTTTCCTTGCTCTCCACCCTCTACGCTGTTCCCTTTACCGTGAGAAAGTGCGACACGGAAAGTGCTGGACCACTGTTCTCAGCTTTCCCTGTGAGCCAGCAATTCTTCAGGGACGGGGAGGGGGAAGGGTGGCATACTGGAATCCAAGATAGGACTTCATTACCTCACCCTCCCCTTCTGACCACTCCCATATATGAGGTCTTGCTGCCACTCTGCTCTGAGGCACCAATCTTGCTTTGGAAACTCTGCTTCTGGGAACCCTTGAGGAGCAAGGGCCAAGAGAGCAAGACAGAAGTGCCTTCTTTTGGTGTCACAGGCTGAAGGTCAGCTGCACCCAGGGAGAACAGAACTTTTAAAGTAGTGAGTAAACAGCACGATTTTCTTATCTCCATATTTTGGTTGGATTGAGGTGTGAAATGGAGCAGTTGTTTCTTTCTATTTGTTAAGTACCTTTCCAACTCTTTAATCCTACTTTATTGAAGGGCACCTTTGTTTCGTAAGCCTTCAGGCTCAGGTTGGAAGAGTAAGTATTTTTCTTTTATAAGGATTGACAGGTCTTTGATCTACTTTGTTGACTTTGGATTCTCTGAATTAGCAAAGGCCAGGTCACAGGCAGCAGAGTCTCTATCCAGGCAGTCTGAACAGCCAATGATTCAGGGTCAGCAGTACATGAACCGATGGCTTCAAGAGGAATTGGATTTTCTGACAGAGGCTGAGATCAGAGAAAGGAGCTGGGAGTCTAATGACCTGGGATGTCAGACACATCACTAGGGAAGACATTTCAGCTCTGCATGGCCCATCCAACCCTTTGAAGGTACCCTAACTACTGCCCAAGTTGATGTTAGTGTTGGTCTTCACTCCTTATTGGGTTGAAAAGGTCTGTGGAAAAGTTGGTACAGGGTCATTGGGCTGAGTGTCCGTTTGACCCTGGTTTTGCATGTAGTGTGAGTGACATGGCATTGCTGATAAGAGAAGTGCTGCTTTAACAGCCCAACACAGGGAAGACTCTCAAAGTGACCAGAGAGGTCAGAGCTACACAAACTCTGGAAGGAAGATTTCAAGGAGTCTTAAAGATGAGAAATTCTTACTTCAGTCAGTGTCCTGGTGTAGGTTTTGGAAACTGTGAAGCTTGACATGAAATTAATGAGGAAGACTGAGTAGCAGAAAGATAAAATTGAGGAAAAATGATAAAAGGAAGCAGACCTTGACCAGAGGACAGTCACCCTTTTCTGGAAGGGAGGAGCAGAAGGGTTGTTTCTGCAACAGCAATCAGCAAAGCCTCTGACCACCTGGAAGCCCCATCAGCTGTCACACATCACTGTCCCTGTGACACTGCTTCAGCTGCCTGGGTGGTCAGAAGAATATAACCAGAACTGGGCCATGGCAAGAAAGGGTTAATAAACCTCCTCATCTACCAGTTATCTTTCATTTTGCTTACCTTTGCCCCAGGGAGGAGTGTGCACCTGTGGCTGATTATGGGAAAAGAGATTGGTAAAATGAAAGCAGTGTGGATTTAGTGGTTGCTCCATTTGAAGCAGGTGAGTTACACTGTAAGCAACTCTCACTGGAGGAGAAGGAGGTGCTTTGGCTGTGGACAAACATCTGCTTATTTATTTTCATAGGTCTGGAAGTCAACTCTTATGTCCTTGCTCTTAGTCAGCTTGACCTTTTGCATGCTGTGTGACTTTTCCATTTCTTAAAATACCTTTTCTCTAAGAGTCTTCCCTGGTGACTTGTTTTCCAGGGATTTTTCAGTAGTGATCTCTTTTGCATCAGTGTTACTTAAGTAGTGTTTAGCTTAAATTAGAACTGTTTCATTTACTTGCAGCTGGTACTTAACTTCCAGTGGTTGCCTTAAGCATGGAAGGGTAGAGCAAGGGGTCAGAAAGAAAACTATTATTTAATGGGAAGAAGCCTCATGTGCTTATCAACATCTGTGTTACAAGCACTTGAGACACTATTTGATGCTCATGGTCAGGTACAATTGTATTGCAACTTTGCTCTGCTAGAGGGGAGAGACTTCCTCATGGAAAAAAAAAAGCTAACCTGCAACAAGACATCAATTTAGTTAACCTACAAAATCTGGTAACAGCGTCTATTCCAATACAACGGACCTGTATCAGTAAAACCATTGGGAAATGGAGACCTTGCGTTGTGTGTTCTGCCATAAAAAGGAGAAATCTGAACAGTAGATGTGGTCTGTGCTTCCTGAGTCATTGCTGCTGTTGCTTCATGAAATTTGTATGGAAAAAATGAATTAGGGTGGGGAAAGAAACAAAAAGAAAAACTACCCAGAAGGTTGGCTGGTCCTTTCAGCATCTGCAAGTTCCACGACGAGCTGTGAAAGCGTTGCTACATATGCTGACAGATGCATCCTTCTGTTGCTCAAGATTCAATGTATTAGTGCCTGCTAATTTTCGGTGAATGTTAAAGATGACCACGCTGTGAACATCACAAATGGAAAGAGGTGGCAAGCCCTGCAGGAGATGCTTTTTTTTTTAATTTGTAGTGGGTTGAGAAGAACAAGGCAGCAATGCACTTGCATTTAACATGGCATTACAGTTTGAGGTGTGGCTTTGCAGCTTGAGACATGCAAGGCTGAGTTGTAACAGGGCTCTCTATTGGATTAGTGCCTAGGCTGAGGTACTCGAGAGTTCCCAAACTGAAATGAGGTGCTTGTACATAGCACAACTTGTACATGGCAAACTACTCTCCCTTGGGAACCAGAGACACTAACTCCAGGTTTCATAACTTTCTCTGACCCCATCCTCAACTCTTCTTGAGCGTAAGTGAAAGAGTAACTTGCTGAGGGGCATCCAACTTGTTCCAGCTCTGTGCTGGTAAGAACATGCCACGGGTGAGATTGCATTGTCCTTGAAGAAGGACATAGAATTAGCTTAATTTTTGTGGCTCACTGTTATAAGCCCTGCCTGTCAGCAGTGGCGTAAATCATTACAGTTGGATAACTATGATTTAGAACTGACGTTTCTTACAGCAGCAGCCTTCCTTTGTCACCTTGCATCCTCTGAGATAAATGTGGTCTCAAAAAGGGGACTCTCTTCTGACCCAGACCTTCTTCAGGGACATAGCAACTTTAGAACTATATAAAAGTAGTAAGCATAGAACCTCGTAGCATCATACCTACAGGGTCAGCAAATTAAGAAAAGGGTTCCATTCAGTAGAGTGCATCTTAAATCCCCCTGTTAATACTGAAGTACGACAGACTGAAAGTGCAGAAGGCTCTGTTTGGGACAGAACAGGTATCTTTCTACATTGTCTGCTTTTTCAGAGGATAGTTGTTTTGGAACAGCTCCTGTCACAATCTTTTCTGTGGACCACAGTGGGTCTTGCATCAATAAATTAGAGAAAGCCAGAGTGACATGTGTTATTAGTGGAATGTGTCCTGGGTTCTGAAGGTGTTCTTCAGACTGGCCACTAGAAACAGCAGATAGATAAAATCCTTCTGTACCTGCAGAATATTTTCTGTGCCAATACCTTCTTTCCAGAAAGCTTCTGGTTTTGCTCCACATCTCTTGGATAATAGCAATGTAACTGAAGGGAGCTCTTGATGCAGTGTTTTGAAAGGGGTACTTGAAAGTCTTCTTTGAAAAACAGGCACAAAACCCAAACACTGCCAAGTCACCGCTCAGCCACGTCCCCAAGTGCCACATCTACAGGTCTTTGAAATATGTACTTCCAGGGATGGTGATTTTTGACTTCCCAGAGCAGCCTGTGACCACCCCTTCAGTGAAGAAATTTTTCCTGATATACAATCTAAACCTTTCTTGGTGCAACTTGAGGCCATTTTATTCTCTCAGTTGCTTAATCAGAACTTCAGAGCTAACAATAAAGTGAGGGATAATATTTGTACCACATAGTCACCAAATGCAAGAACATGGAATGATTCTGCTGGTGATGCACAACCTTCTGAATGTTAAAATATGCATTTCAAAAGGTGTGAGTTCTTGACTCTTCACCCAGTCAATGATTACTTTTGCATTCCTCTGGTACTGTGAATTCAAACATAATGAGTTTCAATGGGTTAATCTCTGTAAGCTGAGCAGTACAAATACCAAATAGTATGGCACGCTTGGGAGAGTTTTTAAGAGAAGGTAAGTGGTTGCTGCCACTGCTACAAGGATGTATTGCCCATAGAAAAGGGTTCAGTTCCTGAGGAAGGACAGTCTGAGGAGATCAGTGCACACACACCTGTGGGAAAGGACAGGACGGACGTGCAAATATTCTCGAGAGGTAAGGGGGAATTAGGAACTACCTTCAGTGAGCCATTTTCCTCAACCTGAAAGTGCTGTGTGGGATTCCTGATTCAACACAATAGGGGACAATGTGACTTTTTTAATGTATCAGATGAAAGCTTGCCAAAAGAGAATGATAGGACCTGACTAACCAGTCCGAATGAGCTCAGGTCTAATAAACAACTTTTAGTTTAAAGGGAGACGAGCACCTGAAAACATCTTTTACAACAGTTGGGAGAACTGAACTATTTTAAAGAAGCATTTTGACTTTAAATTGGGACTGAATGTAACAGTAATGTTTTTAATAGATTTATAAAACTTTATTTTTATAACTTGCTCTTTTGAGGTTGAGTTTGCCGGCTTTGGATTTTTGGGAGGTCTTCAATGAGAAAACACTTAAAACCATGTGAAATGGGGAATCCTGTATTTATTCCACCCTTTTGCCCTTTTCACTTCATAGTTTATGCTGAAGTGTCTTAAAATAAATAATGCTGGGGTTTGATGGTAAAAGTTCTGGAAAACATGAAAGATTTTTGACAAACAGTTGCTTCAAGAGGAGATTATACTCCTCAATGAACTTGGGGTTTGCTCCGCGTTGGGCAGAATACTACACATGCCGTTATGCTTCAGAAATGGCAGTGCCTGTAGAGAATTGCAAATAGAGATCACAACAGCAGTGTTTGAGCAGGACACTTGAGAGACAGCTGGGTAGCCACTTCATTCAGTTCTACTCAGTGTTGCTTACCTCTAGCTTGACTTCACAGCAATAAGCAGAGACCACTGATCCTCACGGAATTCTGGATTTAACAAAGAGGATGGTAAAAGCTTTTGTCCTGCCTCTGAGGGGAGGGAGGCAGCAGGCTGGACAGGAACCAGCACGGAGGCACAGGCTCTGGGGAAGGCTTTTAGCTGAATTGAAGGCGTTACTGTGGTTCTCCTGGACTACTCTGCCCTCCTGCTCAGGAGGGGTCAGTGCCCAGGTCTAAATTTAGAAGCCTCCTTGGTCTTCCTCATGGCTTGGCTGAACTCTGCCTTAGTTCCCTTATCACTGGTGGAGATGAAGACTGTGTAAGATTTGAATTTAAATATCTCGTGATGGGTAAGTACAGGAAATTCATAGTTTGACACACAATGCTGAATCAGTAATGGGACATTTCTGTGAAGAGCCTGTGGGCCTCTATTAGAAACCTGCCTCTGCTGACTCCTGTGGGCCCTGTGTCACACTGCTGTGGCGGTCCCTTTATGTATATTCTCACTCAAAAATCTTTGACCCTTCACCCTACACAATAGTAGAGTGTTGAAACATTATTTCAACTGTTTGTTATTAATTATATAAATATGGCAATGTTGTCCTGTGACAAGAGTCAAGGTGTCCAAACTGTCTTTGAGTATTTTGTGCTGCCTGGGGAAAGTAAGGATGGATGTCTCAAAGCGAATGGCCATGTTTAAGTTACTGGACTGGAGGTGGGAGTACAGGGAACTCTCAGGAGTGGGTGCTGAGGTATGCAGCTGTTGCAAGATGGGCTTAAAGCAGAAACCTGTTGGGTTAAAATTTGTGATTAAAGTGTTGGGTGTTGTCAGTGGATGCTTCCTTCACTACTTCATGGGAGAACCAGGCAGAGCCTGACCATCCTGGAGTCCTCTGTCATCCTCTGGTATCCTGCTGTTCTCTCCCCCCCTTCTTTCTGGCTGGTGCATCTCATCTTTCTCCTCTTCAGTTCTCCTGGTGCATTCCCTAACCACGGCAGATTCCCCATCTCTACAGAGTGCCCCAGACCTCTTGGCAGAGATGTCAGACCCTGCCTGACACTAGCTAGCTTGTTGCACTGGGGTTCTTTTAGTTGAAAAACAGTGTTTAAGTAAGGTTGCACATGTCGTGACATATATCACTACAGCTCAATGAGGTTGCTTGTACAACCATAACTCTGCTGCTTCCTGGTCCTCCCCCTCTCCTATGTCAATTAAGGCAATCAGGCTACATGTTAAATTCCATGGCTAGGACTGGCTGTTGGAGCTCCCAAACAGTGAGAAATAATTGTATTGCTTTTAATTACTTTGTAGCCCCTCTCTCCTGAAGACCTGCTGCTGCTGCCAAGCAGCACTCTATGACTGAAGCCAAGCTTCCAAACAGCTGGATTTGGCAGAGATGTGGAGGTTAAAGCCAACCTCAGCAGACAACAGCTGGGGGGAACCAGCTCAGGTGGTGGCCTGCAGCTGCTGCTCCACTCCTCACAATAAATCATAGTGGGAACTCGACTCAGAGCCAAGATTCAAACAGACCATTGGCGCAAAAATTCAGCTGTTCCTGCAACGTGCCTGCACAGGGCACAGGGCGAGTATGGAGATATGAATTAGAGTGGATATCTTGCAGGCTGCTGATTAATCTCCTGACTTCTGTACAGCATGTTTGGCTCCCCTGTGCCTCAGCTGGGAAGGCAATAAAGGCTGTGCAAGGGATGCCTTTCCTCTAAGGTCAGGCCTGAAGCAGGTTAAGGAGCTTAGGGAAGTTGAGCTGGCAGTAAAGGTGGAGAGGATTATCCTCAGTTGAGTTTGCTCCCTGTGCTGCTGAAGAAGGAAAGCTGCAGGTCTTTAGCCCATACATTTGCTGATTCCTTAGCAGGATCAATCTGACAGTTTGCACCTTTATTAAGAGTGTTCACGTGGGTTGCAGATGCCCAGCCCAGAGGAGTGTGGTGCCCCAGTGCAGCACAGGGCCACCTGTGCAGTCAGTGTCTCTTCACGGGAGCCTGTGTGCGTTCCTGCCCCAGGGGTGTGTGTTTTGTCTTCATCCCGGGGGCTGGCAGGCTGGGAGCTGTGCTTGAGATACATGAATTGGGCTGGAGAGCCCTTTTGCTGTGCACCCATCGGGCAGTGAGACACTCAGCATGGTGCTCTTACGGGTCTGAGGAAATGCTCACAAATGTGATCCTGTTCCAGAGAGGAGGTGAAAGGGAGGATCTGAGATTTCCCCTTCTCTTGCCCTGCTGTCAGAATTGCTCGCCTGACGGGGCAGTAAATCTCCCCAAGAGCCCGGCAGTGAGTCAAACATTTGGGGGAGAGCTGCAGAGCCCGGCCAGGAGCCCACGGGTTAACACGGCAGCTACGGGGCTCCGCTCAGCCCGGGCTTGCAGGACTGCCCGGCATAGAGCAGCCTTCAGATGAAACAAAGTACCTTCTGCCGAGCTGGGGCGCAGATAAAAGATCCCATGGCATTCCTAGCGAAGCCTGGAGGAGACTGCCAGTGCTGAGGCTGAACTCTCTCTGCCAACAAACAAAACTGTCTTTAAACTCTGAGGCTGTGTGCGAGCTATTGTTGGGGACATAAAGGCTTCTCTGTTTCCTTGCATAGTCATTGCTCTGCAAATAGCCACTGATCTCTTTTAAAAGTAGTTGAGTATAAATTAATTTCTAGAACCTGCAAACAGGTGTCATCCATTTACCTTTTACTGCTCTCAGGTGACATTTGTTTACAGAACAGCACATGCAGTAGAAAAACACCCTTGTTTGAGCTTCTTTACCTGGAGATTGGAGTCTTTAGTGCTCAGACTAAGTCTTACAGGGCTTGAATAGCAAATGTATGTGTCCTATTTTAAATAACAGAAGTGGGGGTGAGGTTGAGGGGGCCCTGCTCGCTAATCACCTCCCTCTGAGTAAAGTTTTGGGTTGGCTGCCTGGCCTGTTTTCTCTAATTCAGTGTTGGCACACTCACTGCTCCCTAATCCTGTGTGCTGCAAGGCACCAAGTGCTGCTCTGGCTCCTGTAGTTCACCCTGCCTTGGGCTGCTGAACTTCCACAGAGGGTGGAGTTGGTGGATCCATTCTTCACCCACAATTCCATGGGCTGGCTTGTCTCTGAGGATGGCAGATGCCTTGGAAAGGTAAAGGGCATCTTGGCTATTGTACAAGTACGAAAGTTATGGTAAAAACCCAGAGCTGGACTGCACAGGGGAAAGGTGGGCCCTGAAAGGAGTAGAGGTAATGAATTTAGGCCTATTTTGCTGGAAGAATCTTACAGCAGAAAAGGCAATGGGTCAAAGAGTAGCTGTCCAAGCTGTATTTGGTGAGCTTTAAGTCTCACTGAGGTGGCAGTGACTCTCCATTCCCTTAATAGCTCTCAGCTCATGCCAGTGGGTATCTGGAATATGCATACACTTGCTGGATCTCCTTGGCATGTTCAGATAAGATGTAGCCCTGTGCACCCTGAGAGAAGCTGTGTGCAGGACTGGGACACATGGAGCCATGAGCACTGGCCATTGTCCTCTGCAGTGTGTGCTGTGCTCGCACTGGGCTATGCCAAGGAACTTTGGCTAAGGTTGTTTGCTAATGACTAAGATGTGTTTGCACTGGTCCTTGACAGCCTTCTGGACAGAGACTCCGCCAGTCCTCCAGATGTAGTACTTAAAAACAGATTATATGAAGTTAAATTTAATTTATTTTTCTTCTGGAGATGATGTGAGTCATGACTAACACCAATTGTGTTCTGCTTCTTGGATTTCCCGTCTCACCTACGAATCTGCGGCTTTTTCAGTGTATGATGTTCCCTACCTGCACTAAGGCAGGTTCTTACCCATGTGATAGTTGTTGGTTTGAGGACACTAAAGGAGGTAGATGAAAAGATTATTCTTGTGTCTGACAACTTGCTCCCCAGTTCCCACGTCCCCTGAGGCAGCAGGGCTGATAATCCCGTCTCTTCCCACAGGAAGATGAAGAAGCGCTGTCTGGTAGCCACAGCCGTGACTGGAACCCTGCTGGGGCTCATCTTGTTCCTGGGACTGTTCTTTGGGCTGCGCTCTGGCTCAGGGGACACACACACGTACAAGAGGGCGGCCGTGGCTACAGATGCAGGACAGTGCTCGATAATTGGAAGGTACCTTCTAATTGTGCTGTGACTCTCACTAACTCTGACAGCTCTTGCATGAGACAGAGCTGTTGTTTCCCCCATGTCTAGGTGCAATCCTGGCAGTTGCCCAGCATGGATTATCAGTCCCTAATCTCCCTTTGGAAAGAGGAAGCCCTAATAAAAACTGGAGTTCTACCATGCCTGACTGGAGTTACTGCAGTTGCTCACAGATGACACAGGAGGCAAAGTTTCACTGGTTTCATGAACAATGAGAATTAGAGTTGCCTTTCTAGCTCCTTTTAAAAAAGCATGCTCTCCAGCTCTAGACCCAAGAGCTGAAGGTTTAAGGCTCCTCAGAAAGTTGTTGCCTCTCCTGTGTAACGAATGTGTGTGGGATGACTATCCCCACGCATACTTTGACACATCCCAGTGTTTTCAAGCTAGTTTGGATGTGTCTCTAATGAGGGCTGATCTGATATGCACCTAGACCATTAGGATCTGTCCTCTGTGGTGACAAGCTCAAAACTTCCTATTCCTGAGAACCTATAGGCTGGGTGTAGAGAAATGTGCGTTAGAGAATCTGCCATAGCTGCTCTGATGAGATGAATCCGCTGCTCACAGGCAGCTGAGGCACTGTAACTTGTCATCTTCCCTTTTGCTGCACAGGGACATCCTTCAGCGAGGAGGATCAGCAGTGGATGCTGCAATTGCAGCTCTGCTTTGTGTAGGACTCATGAATGCTCACAGCATGGGCATTGGAGGCGGCCTCTTCTTTACCATCTACAGCAGCACAGGTAAGGGACAGGGCCATACACATTGGAACAGTTTGAGAACTTTATCTAAGACAGGTGACTTGTCCTACCTGAGTGAAGGTGACTGTTGCTCACAGCCTCAAAATAATTCCCAAGGAACTGGCTCACAGTGATCAGAGTTCTTCAGCAGAGACCATGTCTGTGTACTGAGTCCAGAGCTAAACATCATCTTCCTTGCTCTGTCTTTAAAGGAAAAGTGGAAATCATTAATGCAAGAGAGGTGGCTCCAAAAAACGCAACAGAAGACATGTTTGGGAACAACACATACCTGTCTCTGAAAGGTATGGTGAGGGCTGTTTCACTGCTTTGGGGGGACCACATAGCTCCAACATTAGCTGCTACTGGCATGTCTAAATTAAGAACGTATTAAATGATTGGGATCTTTCCTATATACAGGATTTCTCACCTAAAAATGTCTTCTACCTTACACAATCTTCAAACCCTTATGACAAAGAAGCTAAAAATAATGTGCTTTCAACTAGTCAGTCACCCCTGCAATTTCTGCTTTTCACTTCATGAAAATGCAGGTGAATCCAAAGCACTGAGCATGACCTGTTCCATACCTGCCATCTTTCCTTTCCACCTCTGAATAAATCTTTGTGGATCACCTAGGTTCTTGTCAGTTCAAGTGTCTTCCCTAAATACTTGCGGTGACTTCAACTAATAGCTTGGGAGTTCCAGAGAAGAAATAATTTGCTTTCAGTGGTGTATTTTCTAATCAGAAATGGAAAGAAATACTATGTCACTAGTTCTCTTCATGATCCCTCTAAATAATTCTGTTAAGCATTATGTGCACAAGCTGAGCTAGTCACAGTACACACAAACCCTGCCTAAAAACAGGGCTGGCAGACACCTTCTGCCCCATCAATTGCTTTCTTTTCTTGCTTTGGAAGACTAACACATTCCTCATCTGCTCCAGGAGGATTGTCCATTGCTGTTCCAGGAGAAATCCGTGGCTATGAACTGGCTCATAAACGTCATGGCAAACTGGCATGGAAAGACCTGTTTCTGCCCAGTATCAAGTTGGCAAGAGAAGGATTCCCTGTTGGGAAAGGCCTTGCTGCAGCCATCAAATCAAAAGAGGAGTCAATTGAAAGCAATCCTTTGCTGTGGTAGGTAGAGCAGTTGCTCTTCTGTGCAGAAATTTGGGGTAGCTGCTGTGTTTGTAGTGCCTTGAGGAGTTTGCCTCCCCTCCAGTCACTGTACTCACTGTGCTGCTGCTGTTATTGCAGCTACCTGCAGATGTGATCTGTGATAAATCATGTGACCAATTTTAAGTATGTTCAGTCCTGACCTTTAAAGGGAGATAAATTCTGCTCTTAAAGTCCATTTGTCTGAGCAAAGGTGGAATTTGAGTACGTGCTGGGATCAATCTGCCAGATGGCAATGTATTCTGAATCCTCAGCTCTTCCTCATGTTGTAAGTGCACCAAGCTCATCTTACCTGCATTTGGGGCAATTGCAGAGTCTCCCTGAGCAACCTGTCTGCTGTCAGGCAGTGGGAATTTGAGTCCTCTCATTCTGCTTCCTCGAGCAAAGCCTCCGACTGTTCACTTCTGTCAATGACTGTGAACATGAAAGGTTTTAATTGTTCCTCCACTACTTCTTAGAGTCAAACCTACAGTGTTCATGTCCAGCCCTGTTAGACACCATGCTTAATTCTGTCTTTTCCTTAAAATCTCTGCTAACTGAAGATTGTTTTCCAGTCCAATTGGGATGTACGGCCCGAGTCTACCTCCTGTACTTCCATCTGATAGGTCCACAGAAGTACATTCATGATCCATGAGTAAGGAGCTAGAGAGGGAGCCCTCACCTTAAAGTGATCTAACAAACAGGGATTGAAACACATTCTGCTGGACTCACTAGAATCTTTGAGCCTCATAATTCCATTGTTTGTGTTCTTAATGGAACTACAAGAATTCATACAAGGACTATGGCCCATCCTGAGGCAGTTGCTGGCCCCTTGTGCAGGGAGAGAGGGTGGCTGCTGTGCTGAAAAAGATGAACAGTCCCTGCTGCAGCCTTCACTGAGCAATGTAGAATCCCAGCTCAGAAGCTACTGTTCACTTTAATGTCCTAGTGCAAGATATCAGAACCCTTGGGGCATAGCTCAGGTCGTGTCTCTCCTCTCCAGGAAGTCTCTAGCATGAGCACTCAGATGCTGGGCCAGCAGCTACAGGTACTCATAGGTTTGAACTCTCTCAGGCCTGATCTTCTCAATCTTCTTTCTCTGTTAGTGAAGTGTTCTGCAGAGGAGGGAAAATTCTGCAGGAGGGTGATATCGTCAAGATGCCTAAACTAGCCAACACATACGAGACTATAGCCACAGAAGGAGCAGATGCCTTTTACACAGGAAGCCTGGCAAAACAGATCATCGCTGACATCCGCAGTGTAGGTGAGGAACGGGACATCTGTCCCCAACAGCAGGAGTGACCTTGACTGCTCAGCACCCAGGGAGGAGCCAGTGACCTGCAGAAGCCTTGGGAGCGGGCCAAGCCTGCTGCCTGAAATGCTGCCTCTGAGATTTGTGGCAACAGGACACACAAAAGAAGCTTTAGTGCTTTAATGGATGTGTTTGAAACTCGGTCAGAAATGGGGAATATTTACTGTGCATTTCTGTACCACATATCCCAGCAAGTCTGAGTGGTTCTGGCTATGGGTTACTAGACACAGGCTATTTACACAGCCTGAATCCAACAAGTTTTTACCTGAAACATTACTCACATGGTCCTGTAAACTCTGAGCTGTTTGATCTTTCAGTACCACTAGATGGTGGCAGCATTCTGTCTTCACCAGCTAGCACTGGCTAGCCTCGGTGGCCCTCCTGTGAGTCATTTACAGGCTTTATTTGTGGTGGATGATTACTTACTGTCTTCCCCCTTCTGACAAGAAAGACAAATCCTACTTGTGGGGTAGCACAAGCCAAACTGCACCCAAATGCTGCAGCCTTCTCCTGTAAACAGGATTTCTTAAGGATACTTTGTTGTCGGACATTGCTGGTATCCTGTGTAAAAAAAAGATGGATCACTAGACTTTTGTCTGCTGTAAACCACACTAACTTCATGCTTAGGCTCTCTTTGCCTCAGATTGATCCACCAAGGATTAAAGTAATCTCTTGCACTCTTTACCGTGTCACTTT
This sequence comes from Pitta sordida, assembly GCA_013390025.1. NCBI lineage: Eukaryota > Metazoa > Chordata > Aves > Passeriformes > Pittidae > Pitta > Pitta sordida. The sequence goes on along the minus strand of WEKX01020886.1, from coordinate 435,441 downwards.
TTGGATTTGTCCATGTTCCCTCTCGTCCTTGCTGTGATTCATGGTGATGGGCTATGATCTCCTCTTCTGATCAGAGACCACACAAACCCACATCTCTAGTTTCCTTCTCTTTCCAGGGGGGATTGTCACATTGGAAGACCTGCGGGACTACAATGCGACTGTGATTGAGAACCCCATACAGGTCACACTCGGGGAGTTTACCCTCTACACACCCAGTGCCCCCCTAAGTGGCCCAGTGCTGGCCCTCATTTTCAACATACTGAAAGGTGAGAGTGCCACTGAGCAGTGCCCCACAGGCAGCAGGAGTTGAGAGAGCTCCAAAGACAACACCTTTTGTTTGGGAAGCAGGGTCTCCCTTGGTAGCACTCCAGCACGGGAGAAGTCTGAGAGCCCAGGGAGGGCTGAGAGATGCAGGAATATTCCTCTTCTGCTGTAAACTCAGGGATGTTGCCTTCCTACTTGAAATACAAGTGTGAGAGGAAAAATACTCTCCTGATCCGGGGAACTTCCCTGATACTTGTGGGGGGTGGAACCTAAGGCATACTTGAGACTTCTTTGGAAGTCTCTGCACTTCGGGAAATATCTCTGCAAGTACAAATCCTGCTGGTGACTCCCACAGTGGCCAAAGCTACCAGAGCTCCTGTGTTCTCCATGTGGGGATTAGGACAGTCCTGTGACTGCATCTCTCTAGACCGGGCTTCAAGGCTTTACCTTTGGCACAGGTGTATTGGCTGTGCTTTGACCCTGTACTTTGTGTTCACGTTTCTTTGTCTTCTGTTGTCAGGATATAATTTCTCTGCTGACAGCATCAAAACCGTGGAGAAGAAAGGTCTGACTTACCACCGCATTGTGGAGGCCTTTCGCTTTGCCTACGCCAAGAGGACTTTACTGGGAGATCCAAAGTTTGTCAACATTACAGAGGTACCTGGCAAAAGCCTTTTCTTTCTGCAACACCAGGGGTGATTGGAACATGGCTTGAAGTTTTGGGTTGACTAAACTCTCTCAGGCATGTTCTGTGCCACCTGCTACTGACAGGCACTGAAATAGCTCTGAATTAAAAAGTGAAGTCCTGTGTGATTCATGGCTGAGCTCTGAGGGATATAAATGGAGGAAACCTTCTTGCTGTAAGGAAAGCAAATCCTTCAATTCACCAGGAGTGTTTGAGTATGTTTAAGGCTAACCCTGCCTGCTTTTGTAGTGTTTGAAGCCTGATTCACTATGTGACATTTCCAGCATCCTTGTGGCTCTACAACCACAGTCCTGGCTATAGTAAAATGGACCAATGGATGGGAAGGGATGAGACAAACACCTTGCTTTTCCAAACTTCACTTTTATTTCTGTGACTGCAAAAGAGCAGGATCTGAGTCCAGCCCAGCTTGATGGACACAACTTTTCAACTTAGAGAGCCACGGTCAGAGCTTGCCTCGGCCTTGTCCTCTCAAACCAATCCTGTTCCTCTCATCTCTGAAGCAAGTGTAGCCCTGCTTGCCTATGGCTTACAGCAGTGTGGAGGACAGCTTTCCATAATGCTGCAATAATGGATGCTGATTAACTTCTACACAAAGGGGTGCACTGTAACAGCTGCTCCTGTGACTGCTTAAAGTGGTCTTTGGTACATTGTCCACCTTCCAAGAAGAAAAGCCCCAGCTGGCAAACTATAGCCACCGTGCTGGGATTTGGCACCGTTCTGTGATCTGAAGTATTGGATATCAGCCTCATAACTACGTGTCTCTTAATCTGCTGAGTAACCGCATTGGATTTCTCTGACAGGCAATCAGAAACATGACATCTGAGTTCTATGCGGATGGTCTCCGGAGGAAAATCACAGACAACACCTCCCATCCAGTTGACTACTATGAGCCTGTATATTACACTGGAGATAATGCCGGTACATCCCACATCTCCATTGTGGCTGATGATGGCAGTGCTGTGTCCGCCACCAGCACCATCAACCAATAGTATGAGCTCAGACATTACTTCCATGTAGGCCTTTGCCGTCTTCCTAGTGGTGGTTCTGGGGTTGGTATCAAGCACCACTGAGCTGTCACCTCTTGGGCGGGGTGGGGATCAGTAGCACTGCTGCTGGGCACTTCTGCTGAGCTTGCAGGTCAGTTCTGCACACTGTCTTGTGGTGGGATCAGAGCAGAGGTGTGTCCTCTCTCATGTTGAGTCCTCCCACCACAACATTCACTGCGTCTGGATCCTCTCATAAGCAGTGCTATCGCTGCTACCTCTGATTTCCCAGGCTTTTGGAAGGAATTTGAGCTAATACAGCTGGCCTGGAAGCGCAGTGTTTGGCTTTGAGTGCTGTCAGAGCTCTGTTCTTGCGTATGGCCTCAAGCCAGGGTGTGAAGGTTCTTTTTTTCCATAGAAAACGTCTCCAGCTTGACACATCTAAGCAAACACCCGTCATTCCCAAACGTGCCAGCCGTGGAGCTGTGCTGCCTCTGAATGGAGTGCAGACTGCCCAGCTGGAAGGGGAAAGAACTGTCCTTAGCTGCTGTGCTGGTTTTCCCCTTGGGGTTCTTGCAAGGGAGCTCTAGGCAGGGCTCTGGGCTGTCTTTCCTCTGTGTGTAGCTGTGTACTCATGGTATTAACTGCTTCCTTCCCCCCTAGGGGTGAGAGACAGTCCTTTACAATGGGAGGGAGTAGAGAGTTACTCCAATCAAATCCCAGGTTTCACATTGCAGTAATTTACCTGAAGCTCCTGCTGAATTTGCTCTGGTTTGACATGTCTATGACAACTTTTTTTCTCTAGCTTTGGCTCTGATGTACGATCCAATGTGAGCGGAATCATATTTAATGATGAGATGGATGACTTCAGCTCACCTTACATAATCAATGGATTTGGGATCCCTCCGTCCCCAGCAAATTTCATAGCACCAGGTAGCTGTAAAGTACCTTCCTGACTCAGTCTTTTGGGTCTGTTGTGCACTCGTGCTGCAGCATATCTGCCATCAGGCACAGACCTGGGACCTTCTGCAGAGGACAGGGATGGAAGCAAATCATCTGGCACTCCTGCCAAAAGCATACAACCAGCCAGCCCTGGTGCACCCTGAAGTAGGAGATACTGTCTAGGTTAAAATTCTTGTGTTTGCCTCCTTCCAAAAACCTGAAACCCTTTCCCAGGGAGATTAGTACGTGTCAAATGGAATGACTTAAAGCTGCAAAAGATTTCTTTGAACAGCAGAGTGCTGGATGGACTGCCCAACCTTCTCCCTCCTGCGTTTGTAGCTGCAGGACAGCTTGGGATAGATCCAGTTCAGGTACCTTATCCAGGCAAACCACTGTTTCCTGCAGTCCCATCTCATTGCTGCTAAAACAGGCTGGGATTTTGCTACCCTCCCGTACCCCACAGTTTGGAGAGGGACAGAGGAGTGAAAGGACAGGAATGGAAGTCTTGTGGTGCACTGGAGACAGCTGCATCACAGACAGTTGGGACAGGAGTGGGGAAAGGCACCTTTAGCCTCTGCATGAAGGACCAGGGTTCAACTTGGCATTGCAGGGGCAAGAAGGAGATGGATTTAGGGAATGGTGGGATCCTCAAGGGCCAAACAAGACCCATGAGCTGAGTCAAGAAGTGGATACTAAGGCTATGGGTTTAGACCTGGAGCAGGACCTGGCAGTTTGTAAGGTGCAGGTGGAAAACTGAACCTCTCTTGCATCTGTGTCCTTGACAGGTAAACAGCCAATGTCCTCCATGTGCCCCTCCATCTTGGTGGATAAAACAAAAAAGGTCAGGATGGTGGTTGGTGCTTCTGGAGGAACAAAAATAACTACAGCAACAGCACTGGTACGTGATGGTGTGGGCAAATGGGGACAACACTAGGCAAAACTAGAGAGAGGCAGCGTTTGGGGCAAGGGGTTCCAGCCTACACCTGTGACATGTTCATGACTGTGGCTCCCTGCTGTGGGGAGCCTTGCTTTTCAAGGGGCTTGAAAAGAAGGTTCCTGCCTGGCATTCTGAGGGCCAGACTTCCAACACTAACTCCAGCCAGGGCTACAAAAGATCTGCTATTGAACTGCTTCCTTCAGTAACTCCAAGTAGGTATTTTCCTTTGGCAAGGTGTTCTTACCACTTGCAGAAGATTTGTGACTTCACATTAGCTTTGAGTTCTTTTCTTTGGATCTCCGTGAACTAGTCTCTTTATTTAGTTTAGACCCATTCCCATCCAACATCCTAAACCTTAGATGAAAGTCACACAGGTTAATAAGAACTTAGCTCAGGCATGGTGTCAATGACAAGCAGGCTCTCCATGAGCTGCTGTGGCAGCCTCTCTAGCCCAACTAGCCCAAAAGTGACTGCAGAAGAAAGCTGTCCACTGTGCCAGCACACAGCAGCACCAGGCTGGATCTGACTTTCTGGCTGAGGCAGAGCAGAAGTCTGTAAAAACTACTACAAGCGGCTTTGTAAGCTCTGGATGCGGGGGCTGTTCCCCTTTCCCAGCAGCTCCAGCCTGCAGTTCAAGTGTGTAGAGATGAGGCAGGCCCAAGGGAACTGGTTGCACAATAGCTGTGCGTTTGCAGAGATGACTGTTGTGTGCTTACTCACAGCAGCATAAATCCAGCTACTACAGCTTAAGGATCTGATCTTGCTGTGTGAATTTTAGTAACTCATAGTCTCTTTGTATGTGAATCTCACAAGCATGTACAAGGTGACTGGCTACAATGTACTTGTGTTTTTCTTAGCCAAGAGAAGATCTGCCTCATGAACCAGAAATGGTGCCTTTTATGTGCTTTGGTAAACATCCTTCAGGCATCTCTGCCTTCATGACTGCAAGGGCTGGGCCTCTTTGAAGACAAGTAACTAACATTATGGCTTTTTGCTTCTCACAGACAATCATGAATTCCATCTGGTTTGGTTATGATGTGAAGAAAGCAGTGGAAGAGCCAAGAATCCATGATCAGCTGTTTCCCAATATCACAGAGCTTGAGCAGCAAATAGAGAAGGTTGGTCTTGCCAGAGTCTGGGGTTCACATGAACTTGCATGGGCTGGGTTCCTAGTGTTGGGAAGGCATGTGCTGTGGAAAATCGTGAAGTTTTGCCAAGTGTTCTCTAGGTGAGCAGTGTTAAAGCTGGTACAGTTCAAGTGCTGGGTCACAAAAAGCTGTTCAAAGTGTACCTTTAGTCACACTGGTGTGAAGCCAGTGCATTGAAGAGTGATCTACATCTGAAACTGAGCATCTGCTTGCATTGGTGTTTGGCTCAAAGGACTTGGAAAACAGCAAATCACTTCAGGGCCCCAACCACCCATCAGTCTAAAACAGTGAATCTCAGGAAACTTTTTGTTCTACTGTGCAATGTCATGATGAATCCTGAAGCTCTGGCACAGAGCAAGGAAGAGGGGATGCACAGAGGGACCTGGGAACAAAGTTAAAAATATTTTCACAGTAAAGATCACTCTACAGTCCTGTCAGTCTGAGAGCTGGTGGCAAGGTCCGTGTCACTCTGCAGGCTGCTCAGCTGAGCTGGCAGCTTCATTCACCCTGAGAAATTACATGTCCCAGAGTCCTGAGACAGATGCAGGTTTTGTACATATCTCATCTTGTGTCTCTGGTTTTGGGAAAACGTTCCTACATGAGGCAGTTTTTTTATTGAACTTGCAAAAGTTCCTCTGTTAATAAGCTTCTTATTAAGGTAACAGCTGAGATATCTGCCAGCATTGGAGTGGACACCCTGATCTCTACAAGTCCTGTGTTTTCTGCCATTGCCAGACAGGATCCATCAGTCCTGGCTGTTAGTATGTGGACGTCTGAGGTGGAATGCTCTGATAGCAAGAATAGTATTGGTAGCCCACACTGAACACAACAAATAGAATCTTCTCAATTCCACTTCTTCAAAATCAGGGCATCCCAGAAAGCAAAGGGAAGAGAAGGAACAACGTGTAGATTTAGACCTCCACGACACAAGCACTGAACACTTGGGTAGTTGTGGAAGACGCAGGTCATGGACAGTGGCACATGTGCCGTTTCCTTCTCCTGTTGTCCTCACTCCCTTTCTGCATTCCAGGGCATAGAAGAGGAGCTGAAGAAGAGAAAACACGACACCACGCGGGTGAGCGGCGGTGCGGTGGTGCAGGCCATCCTCAGAACGGACAAAGGGTGGGCTGCAGCCTCCGACTCCCGAAAAGGGGGCTTCCCTGCAGGCTACTGACGTGGCTCGGCTCCTTCTTTCAGTGGTCTAGTGACACCAAGGTGTGTTTGGGGGGAAGATCCTTTAGGTCTGCAACTCAGGGACTTCTCACAGGAAAGAGAACACATTTACCTGTGATTCTGTTGACGGAACTGGGACAGTTCTCTACAGCCATGACCGAAGTGCCTCATGCCACAGCCGTCTGCTAAGACAGGCACGTCCACCAGGACGTGCAGTACTTACTTGAAGAGTCTGTTCTGCCTTGAAGAGTTTGTCCCTTGCCTCCTCTCCACCCCATGAAGACAAATTGGGTGCCCAGTTTCTGCAGAAGGTCCAGCTCACTCAGATTGCACAAAGTGTTTCCCTTGCATGGTGGCAGCTCCCAGGAATGTCCCTGTCACTGCTAGAGAAGATATTTGTTTCCTGTTGAATAGGTGGGAGTTACAGGACACTGGGTACTGGATTTTCTAAGGTACAAACTGATAGATCTGTGCCATAGCAGAAAGCCCAGCTCTAGACTGGGATAAGTCAAACTCACCACTCTTTTAACAAAAGATGTTTCTGCTTTTCACCCAGCTGATTATCGGAGATGAGTGGGGAAATGGGGAAATGGCTTCAAACCTTTTTTATATTTCTGTTGAGAAGGTCTAAAGGGAAGATGCTACCTGTAAAACTCTGAGCACAACTAAAATAAATACGGAGTCACACATTTTTCTTGCCTGCACAGTTGCTACTGCAAAAAGGGATGGTAAGAGTCTGTGTGAAAGAAACTCCTCCCGAGATTTTTCTCTTCTCTTCATTCCTTTGATGGAGCCATGGGCAAACAATAATAGTTAAATATCCAAAACGAGCTTGTTTTTTCTACAGTTTGCTTTTTACCATGTCATATTGCAGGCCTGAAATATCAGAGCCTGGGGAAATGAGACTCCTAAAAATGGGCTGTGGCTACTCTTGTTTGAAGGTAAGTTACCATTAACCAGTTAATGACCTCTCAAAAATCCCAGTCTGGTATGGAGCAGCTACGAGTGTCTGTACCTGCATGAGGGTGTTTGGTGTTCACCTACCAGCATGGACCAATCCTTCACATCACAAACTTAGCCTAAGATCAAAACCAAATGTCCCAGAATGTTGTCAAGCTCTTGTGATGTTTATGAAATTCTTGAAACACAAGTGACTGTAACTGAACTCATCTATTTGGTTTGTTGAAACTTCCTGTCAGTTTGTATGAACCTTAAAATACAGAAGAGAAAATGAAAGACTGAAAGTTTTGACATCTTTCTTAAGAATGTCTGGAACTGAGGAGAGCCCAGTTTCAAGGAATAAAGTGAGAGCTAAATCATACTTACATCAGTCATGACTTTGACACATATTTGCTTATATCAGTTGAAGTAAACAAACGTCTTTTACCAAATGTTGCCTGGGGTGTGCTCTGCCTCCTTTTGCCCTCCCCTTTTACTGCTCAACTGAGACTTTCTCTTTTCTACTTCTTGTAATTCCACAACAGATGCCCCTCAGTGTCAGGCTGTCATTCATATCCAGCTTGCAGGGCCATTTTTGGAAGCTTTGATACAAGTTTTTGTATGGAACAGTATTGGTTGCTCTTTGTTGGAAATACCCGGCCTTGGGAATTGGGGGCTAGCTGAGCTCTCTTGGCTAAGTGTGATCTGGGAAATAAAGAAAATTGCTCATTTAAACCTTTCACTCTCTATAGTTACTCTGAAAGTAGAAGGGAACTGGTTTCTGGGAAATGACTCTTGGAGTATCATGCTTTATGAAACAAGTCTGTGTCACTGCTGCTGGGCTGCCACTAACAGGCCATGGTGCAGCAGTCCTGTTTCTAAATCTCTTCTTGTTACTCGGAAATCTCTCCTATTACTTATAACCTGTGTTACGAAACTTCCTTATAGAAAGCTCAGATTTTGCCATGGATAAAAGCGCTTCTGTTCACAATCATTCCTATGACTGCATTTGAATTCTCGACTCCGCAGGATTTGTTTGGTTGGTTTTTAGCAGTATCACTCCAAAGGAATGATTTGTTAAAACTAAACTGGGCTACAGTTTGCAGTTGAAAAAACCCTGTTTCTGCAAGGATGACATATCTGTACACAGGGCAGGCACTTCTGCCACCTGCTCAGATAACACATCCCACTCCTCATGCTATGCTGAGGCTGTATCAATGCATCTCTGCATCAATAGGAGCTGTCAGTCAGTGGTAAAACCTCTGTCTGTGCCCTCCAGGACATTTCAGCTGCAGGAAAAAGACTCCTTCCTGTGTGTGTGGATAGGACAAGAGGGAATGGCCTTAAACTGATAGAGGGTAGATTTAGATTAGATATTAAGAAGAAATTCTTGACTGTGACAGTAGTGAGGCCCGGACACAGGTTGCCCAGAGAAGCTGTGGCTGCCCAATCCCTGGAAGTGTTCAGGGCTGGGTTTGACAGGATTTGGAGCAGCCTGGGATAATGAATGGCATCCCTGTGTATGGCAGGGGGGTCAGAACAAGGTCCCTTCATCAGTGCATGTCCCCCCCTTTGAATGCAACCCCCCTCCCCCCTCTGCTCCTGAGCACACAGCAGTGTGTTAGTGGAAGCTGCCTGACCCAGCACGGAGAACAGGACGTGTTCCGTGACCAATTCCACCTGATGGGGAAGGAAGCTGTAGGGCTAAAAGGCATCTACATCATGAGCTGGGGGGCTTCACCTCTTGCCCATGTTCTTTGGTCTGATGTTACAAGTTTTCTTTTGGCAACCATCCAGCCTCTGGAAGAGGCCAAACCCTGGCTGTGAGAGTCAAATGGCTCACGCAGGTTGCTGCACCATTCCTCACCTTCTCCAGCAGTGCACTGAGGCTCTGGAAATAAACCACTGTTACAGCTGGAAACACTTGCATGGAAGTCCTCTCTCAAAGAACTGCTTGTCTGTTGGGATAAGGCAACTGGTTTAGAGGACCAGGTAGGTTTCAAAAAACTTTATTAGAAGTATAATTTAAAGACTTTATTGGAAAATAGAGCAGCTCCTCTATAATGATGCTTATAAAAGTGTGTGTAAGTTGATTTCAGTACAAAAATAATACTCTCTTTTGGGGAGGGGCAGGAATGGTGAGAGACCAAACGGGGAGGCTCTTGACCTGAGCAGATTTCAGCAGCAGTGGGGAGGTGGCAGGGCAACAGCAGAGGTGCCAAGGCAGGTACAATTCCTCAGCTTCACCAGGTGTTCTGTTAGTGAGGACTACAGGACTGGAGGTGTCTGCTGCAGTGAGAGGTCTGCACTCCCCTTCCATTCTGTCTTGCAAATGAAAGCTGTGGCAGGTTTTGAAACTGCGCAGTTGCAAAGTTAGTAGCAAAGTAGTTACATTGCAGAGAGCACTGGACTAAAGGTAATATTCCCATATCTTTGTGGTAGGAAGCAGCTGTGATACTACTGCACTGGAAAGGTGACAGGGCTCAGTTCTGCAGTGCTTTACGCTAGAAAGACTTGGTGAATTGGGTTTTCTGTAGTGAAACCTGATGAAGAGGGCCCAGGGCTCTGCTGAAGGTGGCCCTGAAGCCTGATAGGGAGGTGATTCTGCTCTCCCTGTCACCAGGCAAGGCCACTCTTAGTTGCAGTTTGTGAACTCTAAGCTCAGTGGGGTTAGATGGAGATAACTGCAGATCTTGCTAAAGCCAGCATCCACTCTAGTTAGTCCTTGTGGAGCTCAGGGGTGAGCTGAAGATGGAGTCTGGCTCCTGTAAGCGCTTCCCCTGTGAGAGCTCTGCAGTTGGGGTGTTATTTCTGTCCCTAGAACCAATGCACCCAGGAACTGGTAGCTGGGGTAAGAGAGTTAATCAAAGGAGAGAACGTCAGGAAATTAAGATGATTACAGTTTTTTGTTAGTCGTAGTCAATGTAACCCTTTCCAGAAGAACATTAGTACTACCCTTCTCAGCCTTTGGACCTATTCCTTTTCTCTGTTTCCATTCACCACTTTCATGGTGTGAGTAATCAGCTCTGATGGAGAAAACAGTAGTCCTTCCTGAACTAGGGAATTTAAGCTAAATTCCTCTTCAACTAAGAAGGAGGGAGGCAGTGCATGGAGCTGGCTCTGTACAGAAGTAACTTGTCTTTCCTATGCATGATGAAGTGCCTGTGGTTATGACCTGGCAATGTAGCAATCTTTAGCTCTGATACAACAGTCCTTAGTGTACCATTGCTGAAGGAAAACACATCTGGGCTCTGGTCAGCTTCCCTCAGACCATCACTAAAATGGAAGTGAAGGCTGAGATTTCAGCAAACTGATGGCTTTATTGGACAGACTTTGTGGGTAAGAACATTGGCAAGAACCTAGCTGGCCTTGGTTTTTTATTAGGGTGTGCTTGTTATGGTGTTTCCAGAGGGATTGTATTTGTTTGTGCACCAGGAGTCTCATGGACTGTGTGTGTGCCAAGGGGAGGGCTCTGCTAGTGCCTTGCTCTAATTTGATTCACTTCCACACACACACACAGTATTGTGCCTATAGGGCAGTCAGCCTCATGAGCTTTCAGAAAATAGAATTCTGGGGGATTATGGGAACTTGCCCCTGCATACTTGAGAAGAGCTTTGGGGACTTTGTCCTTTTGGGGTTTTACTTTCTTAAATGCTTGATTCACTTAGCCATTTTGTGCAGGGCAAGGTTACAGATTAACTGCAAAAGACCTTTTGCATTCAGGTGCATGAGTTCAGATCTCTTCTCCAAAGTTCTTTTCTACAATGTCCTCCTGTGATCTGAAGTAGAGACTAGGTGTGCTAGACAGGGATTTGGTCCATGTGCATAGGCTATGGGTGAAGAGAATTCTGCTAATGCCTGATAGTGCTGCATCACTTCTCAGCAGTCCTGGTGTTTGCCTGGCCAGGCTGAGCTCATGGCTACAAATTACTTTTCGTGATCATGTTCCCTTTGCTTTTGAGGAAAGTTTGAAAGCTTCCCGAACCATCAGTACTTCCACTGCAGTCCTCACCTGCCTTCCCAAACAACTGATCTTCCAGCATTGAGGAGGAAGAACTGGCACAGACTGGGACTTCATCTGCCACCTTAGTGAAAAGCAGGGCATCTTTGGATAAGAAAACTGATAAGGGGAGTGTGGAGTTTTGCTCTCTTCCCTTTCCAAACCCACCCTCTAAGCCTGGATGCTTCAGATTTTAAACTCCTGACCCTACAGACACTTCTTGTAGTCTTCATAGCCAAAATGGTTATGTATTCCACATTTCTGAGCCGCAGTAGTAATAACCTTATTGTGGAACCAAATCTACTCTCAACAGAGATTCCAGCAGGAATGGAAGATACAGCTGGGCCATTTCACAGTGTAACCAGTGGGGTTTGGACCAATTTTCCTTTCCCACTTTGTATTGTCTCATTCTGAGTCGCTGATGTGCTCAAGAAATATGCCTTTCTGTATATCACATAAGTAATGGAATGTGTAGCTCTAAACAAGGCTGGCTGACCTCTCCTTGTATTGCCTGGAGGTGACCTGCAGTCTCCTGGAGTTAGGTATAATCACAGGCTTTGCCCATGCTCCAGGAGGCATCCTGATGGGACCAGGCAATTACGGGCATGTCCAAGCAAAACATGTTCTGAATCTGGTTGTCTCCTGTGGCTTTGAGAGTTGTGATGGCATCCCACACTAATATCCAGCCGATTTCCCCAGCTTCCTTTTATCAGAGTAAGCAGAGATGCATTTTCCTTCCTTGGAAATTCCCTGCACAACGTTCAGTGCAAATGTGTCGTTCTTTTCTTTATGTCCTCTTTTCAGCAGGCTATTCCTAACCTCCTGTGGGGGAAGAGAAGGGGAAATTAAGTGAATGGGGCATGGGCTTGAGGTCTTGGAATTGCCAGGTGTGAAAGGAGTCAGGCTGAAAAAGTGGGATTTAAACCAGGAGGTTAGCCAGAGGCAAAATACAGACTATTTACGGGAGTTACAGAAGCAATCTGCTTCCCACCAAGAAGATAAGACAAGAAGACCCAAACAAGGCCACTCACCTCACTGAAATGTGCCTCAAAGAGGACATGGTCACCGTCAGTGTGCATGACTGGAGCTGAAATGGCGTGTTCCAAGTCGTAGCCAAACCACAGCTTGTTTATAATTGCCTGCAATGAAACAAAGCCCACACAGCCTGACTGGAGATACTCAGCAAGGACCTGGGTCATGTGCTGCCATCCCCTGCACGGGGGTTCAGCCAGAGCAGCTCTGCTGTTGGTCCTGCCTGCAGCATGGTGCAAACCTGGACTGCCCAACAGGCTGCACTGAGCCAGACCCACAGTCCTGCCAAACCCATCTCCTGCTTTCATGGTGACTACTACCAGATGCTTGGGGCAAGCGAAAGAATAGGGTGGGCATTTAATGATACTTCCCAGAACAGTTTCCTTGGCCTGCAGCATTTAGTGACTTCTGAATTGCAAACAAAATAAAAAGCACCAAGGCACGAAGACCTGAGGAGAGCTGAGCAGAAAGAGCAAGTGGGACTGACCATGGCTGGAAATCTGGGAGGGCTGAAAGAACTGGCAACTGCTGTGGGTTCTGTCACCTCTTTCATTCGTGTCATTTCATTCATTCAGCAGCAGAGCTGAAGCCAGCCCCTGCCCTTGCGACACACATGTTAGAGGCAAGAAGGTGAGGTAGGCTGAGTCTGCAGCAAGCCCTTGTCACTGCTGCCTTCCACAGAGCAGAACTAGCAGCAGCAAAGTAATTCCTTTTGTTCCGGAGAGTGTGTGCTCCCCTTGCTCAGGAAGGTGCTGCTGTGTGATACCTGTTCACTTACCATGGTAGTAGCACTGATAATCCAGGCCCCGCCTGCTCCTCCGATCACCAGCATGTCTCCTGTCTTGGAGAGGAGTATGGAAGGCACCATTGCTGAGGGAGGCTTCTCTCCTAGAGCAGAGGCCAAAAGTATTATTCTTTCCCTGTGGCTCTTAATGGGGTTGGAGGGAGACACAGTTCATCTGCCTCACCCTTCTTGTGTTCCCCGCGGATCACCAAGCTGCTGCTCTGTCCTCAGGAAGCTCAAGACTTAGAGAAAACTGAGCTTCCTTGTACCAAGAGCCTGTCTTAATAGAAACTGGACCCTTATGGTGCAGGCTAAACTGGAAGCTTCTCTTGATGCAGAACACGTCATCCTACAAGTATCCAGGACTCACTGCATCTTATCCAGCCCAGCTGAGGAACCCTGAGCAGCAATCCTGCCATGGCAGCCCTGATGTCCTCTCCCAGCAGGCCCAAGGGAGACTGCACCAGGGATAGCTTATTAAAATGTCAGCAAGCTCATCATAGCAGTAGTTTCTTCACTTCTTCCCTCCCCTCCCCATCAATCAGTGGTCAGCTTCAGCATTTTTTTTAATCTCCTGCGTTTATTCAAGAGGATATGTGTGTAGACACAAACACACTACAGGGCTTTATCCTCTCTTGGTCTGAAACAAACTCACTCACACCCAGACCTAGGAAAGGAAATAGTACCTGTAGTTTACAGGTAGTCTGTGCCCATTTGTACATGGCCTGTGTACCCATCTCCTGGCCCTGTGCTTTATTCTGAGGATGAGAAGGCTCACCTGGTTTAATGCTTCTGTTTGCCACGCAGAAATCAGCAAGTTCATTATTTAAAAAGATCCCAGTTTGGTTAGAATACACAAAGGAGCCAAACCTGTAGGTGGGAAAGACGAAGCCTTTCAGTACTTAGGGCTCTCCTGTTGCTGCTACCATTAACTGAACAAAGCACCCTGTGGGTTACCTCTGTTTCCTCCCAGACTGCAACTGCCCCAGAGGGGGTCTTCAAAAGGAATTTATGCTGCTGATGATGCAGAGACAAACTCCCTGTTGCTAGTGCCTGTGGGGATTTGCCCAACCCACAGAAACTCAGCAACAGCTCAGTTAGTACCTCCTTCTGAACTATCATGATGCTTGGAGCTGACGCTCACAGACCTGTGCTGCCGTATGAAAAAGGCATTCACAAGAAGCTGCCTAAATCAGTGAAGCTCAAGGGGTTTGCATTTCTGGTAAAGAGCCCTTGCAGGTACCCTGTGAGCCTGACATGTGGCCTGCGTGTCTCAGTTACCAATCCCTTGGCTACTCACGGGTAGTTGATGGTGCTGGTGGCAGACACAGCACTGCCATCTGCAGCAAGCACAGAGATGTGGCTTGTGCCCAAACTTTTGTACTTGTCATTGTAGATTGACTCCAGCAAGTTGTAGTGGTTGAGTGTGTGGTCACCACGAGCATCTATTTGGCGCCTGACAAGCTCAATAATCCTGTCAGACAGCATGGCCTCCACAGTCACCTGCAAGCACAGCGAGAAGTGTCTTTGAGCACATGGAAGCCTGGGCAATTCAGCCCCAATAGTCAGAGCTTGGGGCCCTGCGTTGGCAGCATTCAGTCTGGGACATAGAAAATGAAACAAGCTCAGGACTCTCAGCACTGGCATGAGCACATGCACATCCTTTATCAGGCAAGTGAGTGCCAGCCTACAGCTGAAGCTGCAGAGCAAACAGCGTAATTCTGCCTTTGCCTTGGCCAATTGAACCATGTTGTTCTTCACCAGCAGTTTAGAGCTCCTTCCATGGCTGCAAAGCAGAGAAATGTCAAGGTGCTGTTTGGTACTATAGCACTGTACCCATGCACTGTGTCAGCTCACCTGAGCTTTAGAAAAGGCCGGGTCACTCATGTGGGGTCGTAGCATGTTGCCAAACTTCAGGGCCTCTGCAATGCGATGGTAGGTTTCTACCTTCCCCTCAGGAGTTGCCAGTGACGCTTCATGGAATTCATACTCTATGGAGCAGGATGAAATAATTTTGTTAATAGACCCAAGGAAATGTTTTTTCAAGAAGTATAAAAAAAAGCTGAAAGCATCCTCCTTTTTCAATCCCGGTTCTTACCATGTCTCCTTGTGTTTTATGAGGACATGGAGACAGAAACAAGTGAGTACTAATTTCCACAGTGACTTCAATTTCTTTTGAAGCCTTGGGAAAAATCTTGTATCCTTTGGCCTTTGCAGCAGCAGCTCTGGTGATGCTGATCCACTGTATGAATGGTCCAGTTGATCATCCTGCAGCAGAGCGTGGCCACACCACTGATCTGGGGCCTGTTCTGGTTGCCAGCTCCATTTCTACCCATTACTGCTTTACCACTCTGGAGAAACACTCTCTGAAAAACTCTTGCTGCCCCTTTCCCACTAGAAACTTACCTTCCAATACCTTGAGGATGAACATGAGCACAGCACCTCCCATGGGTGGCCCCGGAGCGAACACTGTGGTGTGGTTGTTGAGGGTGATGTTCAGAGCTGAGGACACCTCTGCTTTGTACATCTGGAGATCCTCCAGTGAGAGACTGGACCCTACAACAGAGGGTCCAGTAGCTGCCATTAGCACATCAACTTGTACTGGTGCTCTGGGCTGGGCACTATATCAGGGCACTGTGAGAGCCATCCCTCTATATCCCAAATTCCTTCCAAGAGCACTGCTGTTGTCACACCCCCTCACCTGCTGCCAAAGCCCAGGCTGTCACAAAGCATGTGGGAGGCAGGGAGGCCAATGTAGGAGCACCATGTGGGAAGGTCAGAGCAGTAGGTGGTCTCAGCCCTGCTTCTGGGCCTGAGTTACAAGAACTGGGAAAAGGTGGCCTCTCTTCCCATGCCAGGTTCCATCCCAAGCAGTAAGCAAATGGCATGTGCTGGCTCTTTCCTGGTACAGGCTCATTATGAGCTAATGGCTGGGAAAAGGCCTGTCTAACTATAAATGTTACCTACCAGCCTTCTTGATGTCCTCCACCAGTGCCTTCGCTATCTGTCCATCATAAAATGCTGTAGCTCCATGTTCTGCGACAGTTCTCAGTGTTTGCTGCAGTGCTGGCCACCTGAAGGTCTCTCCAAACTGCAGAAACCTTTTACCATCACACACCAGTGGGCTGTCAAAGAAGAACATTAATCAGTGTGCAGCATGTGCTTGTTCTGTCCCCAGGGCCAACAGCCCCTTTTTCCCGCCCAAAGATGGTGTGGTTTATGCAGGTCGTGTACTTTCCAAGGCACTGCTAAACTGCAGCCTACATGGAAGAAAGTTCTCAGCCAAATGCTACCCATAGCACCAGACACTCCTTCCCCATACAGTTTCCTCCTCAGGACACAATACTTTGACCCTGGCTTAGGTCAGTGTGGCGTCTCCAAATGAGTGTCTGCTGTAGGGCTCTGCTATCAGGGGACAATTTCCACACAGATGGAGGAAGGCCACATCAGCAGTCATGCTTAGCAGACTGTTTTGCTCTGCCAAGCCACATTAAATTTAAAAGAAAAAAAAAAGAGTTGCTGACAGAAAAAATATTTTTAAAAATCTGCTTCTGTCATTCCCTCCCACTCCATAGCAAGTATTTCCTGAGCATGAGCCACAGCACGAGCCTGTGCTCCACATCAGGAGCATGGCAGGGGAAGGGTCTGAAGCTGGCAGAATAGTGGTCCTCACATCCTCACACTGCGGTTTCATTCATGGGCCTTACCACAGGCTTTTTCCTGCAATGGACATGAACGGGTTCTGAAGTATTTTATCCATAACTGGAGAAATGCTAAGTGGCTCTGAAAGGAGCTTAATGGTTGGTTCAAACAGGGCTTTCCACGGTAAGCGGCCGTGTCGCTTATGGGCTTCCTCATACCCCCGGAGTTCTCCTGGCACAGCAATCCAGCGGGAACCTGAAGAGCACAACACCAGTGTTACACCCAAAAAGTCACTGGCAAACCACTCCAATGGAAGTGTGAGTTTGTGGAGGTAACCACGGCTTCTAAAAGCTTGGTTGATTTATTACCATTGTCTGTTCATGTACTTCTTCCATTATCCAATAGAAGGGATAGAGAAAGGCCAGAGCAAGATTCAGAGCTGTAGTGAAAGCACAACAGGTGACAGGAACATGCTGCAGCAAGGGAGGTGGCAGCTGGATTTTGGAGAAAAAGTGCTCATGGAGCCTGGTCAGACACCAGAACAAGTGACGCTGTGATATTCTCCATTGTTGGAGAAACTCAAAAATGTCACAGGACAAGCCCTTGGCAGGCTGAGCTAACTCTGATATTGCTCTGCTCTGGACCAGAGACCTCCAGCTGTCCCTTCCAAGCAGAGTTGTTCCTGATTCCTTTTCAGGCTCTTCCAAGGATAATAACATCTTCTCCAGAAACTAGGATAGGCATCAAAAGAAAATGTGGTAGGGAAGGAGAATGAACACAGCAAGAAGTGTGGAGGGCTCCAAGGTGTGCTGTTAATGCAAGAGTACCTGAGCCCAGCAGCTCCACTGCCAAAGTGCCAAGGTGCTTCCTAATGTAAGGACATGGGTAAGCACATTAGGTTGATTTCCTTTGTTTCCAGAATATCTGAACAGTCATTGACTTTATTTTCATATGTAAGAACTGCTGGGAAATGAGAGATTTAGGAAATCTTGTCTGGAACTGCAGAATTCTTATGAAAAGAAATTACATTGTGACTTCTCCTCATGCTGGCTCCTCACCCCCTTGTTGGTCAGGTTGCCAGAGTTACTACCAAAGAAGAATTTGAGCTGAGTACTTTTTCTTACTTTTGCAAAAGTACTCCAGGTAGAGTGTGTTAAATTAAACAGAACTCCAGATGAAGTCAGCAAGGTTCTTGGTTCCCCACCCTGAGCTTTTTGCACACCAGGAGGGCATAGATCCTTTACAGCCCAGTCTGCGTCCTTACCAATGGGTAAATTCGAATCACAGTCAGACAGTAAATCATGTGGAAACTCTCGTGGGGCTGTCTCACGGGCGTTGATCACCTCAACTGTTCCTAGAAAGGAGAAGAGGGAAATGTGTAACACTGTCTTCCCAAAGCAGGTGAACATCACATTTCCAGCTGTAGCACCACGTGTGATGCCGGCCCAGAGCTGAGCTGCCCTGGAGACTTTTGCCAAGTGCGTTGAGCACACCTGCATGGCCAGATCTCGGCACACCTTGTCCTTTGCTCCCTGCTTTTATTAGAGCAAACCAAGCAGTGCCTACCTGGAGGAAATAAAGGTACAGGGGCAAGGCCAGGGCTTGTCTCCAGCCTGTTAAGACACCCCTAGAGTTCTTGGGCCTGGGATGTGGGCTGGGACGTCCTGCTTCATACCTTACTTGCAGGTTCCTGCACTTTCTCTCCAGGTAAGACATGCCAGAGATGTAATATGAGCCTCAGGCTCCTTGGAGGGCTGTTTACCAAGTAATGGTGAGGCAAATCCATTACGTTTATAAGCAGAATGGTGATACTGAAAGACCCTCCACGTATTAAGAGTTTAAAAGGAAAATACGTACAACAAACCCAAACCCTACAAAGCCCCACTTGTACTACACACTCGTACTGCAGGTCTAGCCTATCATTTTGCCTCCTTCTTTGCCTTCTGTTTATCTTTTCTTCTCACAGTCCCCAGAGCCAGCTGTGCTGCAGGAGCCCACAGTGCTCCCTGGTGTACCAAGCACCTGAGCTGTGCAGGGCCATGGGCAGCTCTGTGCAGCAGCATAACTCAGGTAGCAGAAGAGGACTGTTTACAGGAAGCAAAGTTACATGGCTCTGCCAAAAGGGAAAAAGAAAAAGATAGGTATTCTGCCAAATTAAGGTCTTGCATAAGATACACCCAAGCATTTCCATATTCGTGACTCTGTGAGACTATTTGGCAAGGATTTTAAAACTACGATATTGTTACTGTGTTCAGTGTTGATTTTACTACTTACTATAAGCTCTGGGGATTTTTGGAAGCCAAGACTTAAAAAAACCCCACATTAAAAACATAAAAGCAAGAACACAACACTAGGGGCTAAGCCAAACACAGGAAGGCTTCCCAGCAGGCCCTGAACATAGCTAGGTTTAGATTTCTGAAGGAGCATCTCCTGGGAGGTCTCCCTGCTGCTTTGGGAATTCCTGTGCTAGCGAGAGCACTCTGAGATGCAGCCCCTGTGTCAACAGGCACTGCCCAAGATGCTGGGACAGGATGGGCCTCTGAAGTCCCAGTCCAAGGGCTCAGCTGAACTAATTTCCAGCACATGCCTCATTTGGCTCCTGTCTGCCTCCATGGCAGCCCAGCAGCAGCTCCAACAGCACCGCTCATATCTTGCTGCAGTCAGCTGTGTGCCTTTGAGATGTAATTTGGGATTGCTTTGGAGAGTAAGGAGCAGCAAACTATTCATTTTAGCTATGTCAAAGCCCTTTCCTCCCCCTACCTGCTCTTGCTGTGAAATGAGGATCACTGCTCCCTGTGACGGATGGTTTGGGTTAAGAGCGGGAGCTGGTTTGTGCTCAGAGAACATAGCTTTTACATTCAAATATTGTTTTGTAAGAAGAGGAAGGGTTATGATTTCTCCACAGCAGCTGAGTGTCTGCAGGGGGCAGGGCACCATGGAGATGCCCAGGCTGGCCCATACCTGTGCTGGCATTATAGATGGTAAATACGACCCCACCACCCAGGCCTGAACTCTGAGGGTTCATCACCGAGGTGCAGATCAAGCCAGCAATGGCAGCATCCACAGCTGTGCCTCCGCTTTTCAGGATGTCCCTGTAGTGGAAAGGAAAGAAAAAAGGCAATGTTAAAATCCAGGAATGATGGAATGGAGGAACCACATGAAAATAACTCACTGGGACTGCTGAAAGGCAGCCCCAGCTTGAGGAGAGCAGGTAGCAGGTGGAGAAAAGTATTGGCAGCAGTGTAGGGTGTGAGTGCAGAGAGGAGCCTTCCTCTGCAGGAGTGAGAAAGAACAATTAGAGGGAGGCTGGTGTTCCTTTGGGCAAAGAGTTATGGGACAGAGAGAGCCACAGCTGCTCACAAATGCTGTTGACAAAAAGGGACAGCAAGTAGTTCCTAGGTGTGAGGGGGATGCACAGGATGCTTTTCACATGCTGGGAGCCAAACAACTATTCTATTCTAAGTCACTAGACTTAACATGTCAATTAGCAAAATAGCTGCTCCATTGCTCCTACAATGTGCCTTCCTGGTCTTATGTGCTATTAGCACAAAAATGTCCCCACCTCTCCCTATAATCCCGAAGACAAAACCAATAAAGAAGTTTTACTCAAAAAGTAAAAAAACCTCAACTGTTCCTCCCTAGGCACAGCTGTCAAACACTCGGGCATTAGGACAGCCTCATGCTGCTGACAGCAATAACATTCTGCTACAGAAACGTGTCTGAACGATTTCTTCCCTCAGGCACAGCTGAAAAAGTCTTTTCCTTGTAGTGGAAATGGGATGGTGTTTCCTGCACAGCCTGCCAGTAGCCAGTACTGTGTTTGCAGGGAAGTTTTCTGACTGTTTTATTGGGTTATTGCTCAGACGAGGCAAAGCCAGAAGGGAAAGTGGAATTGCTCATTAATTGCAGTGCAACTCTTTGTGGGGCCCGCACAAGAACACAGAGCAAACATAGGGAATGCTGTTTATTTTACATCCATTGATCTGGCTGGGACCTGCTGGGTCTGGGAATCGGATATTGCCAGCAGGAACATTGATTGTGACTTTCCTTTGTTTCAGTAAGTGCCTCAGAACCATTCCCTGAATGGGAAAAGGAAATTGCATTTGGGTAAGTGGGAAGAAAAGAAATGGTAGGGAACCACCATTTGGGATCTGCATGGCTTTTGGCCTCCCTGGCTGGAGCTCTGAACATAGAGACTGAGGCTCAGGCTCACCCATCCATCTCTGGGATGGACTCATCACACCGAAGTCCTTGGGTAGTATTTTTCTGAAACTGAAGCTTTTAATTGATGACAAAAGAGGAAGGAAATCAGGACTTCTGAGAAACTGAGTCACCTCCACAGAAGGCTCAAGACAGCACATTAGAATTTTGGGAAAAGAGGGAAGAAGAACCCCTGCACTGACCCAGGACAGGTTTCTCCAGAGCCCCTGGATTATGGGCTGTGCGGCAGCACGTGTGCAAAGCCTGATGCCAGGGAAACCATGGTCCTGGAATAACTGGCAGTGAAAAACAACTTTAAAAAGAAGCTTTGAGATCGTATAGTATGCATTTCAGGGCAATGCATTAAGAACATTAGACACATTTTCTCAAAGCCTGAAAAGCACCACATTCTCACCCACATTTCCCAGCCACATTCACAGTTGTGTAAGTGATTGCACTTCTCACACTGCCTTGTGTCTTGGGACCCTTCTGCCACTCTCCTTCTGAAGCCAGTGCCACACACCCCACATCATTTGCTCAGAAACGCTTGTGCCTGGAGTAGCATTCCCAGATGATCTTCATCCTGTTTTGTGTCATCTGGTGGTGACTGTCTCCTTCAAAAGATAAGCTGTTTCCCTTCTCCCATGATATGCACCAAGCACTGGAATGGCATAACTTAGTGAACACAATCCCTTTATTAATTTAATATCTGTACACCTATATGGTCTGTTTCTGGATGACACTAGGATTTCTGGGTGTTCCCACATATTTGTTTATAAGAACAATGTTGTGGGTCAAACACCCGTTAACTACTGCAAATGTAGTTCCATCTGCAAAACGCAGTCAAACCTGAGAGTTTCTCAGCATGACCTGATCCATCTCCCTCCAACGTTCCCAGATAGGAAAAGGAGTTATGAGCCATGTAAACTCCAGTTTGTAGCTGTGCCCTTGGCTCCCACTTAGACCAGGGGGGCCAGTCACAGCAGAAAAGGTGTATCTGACTGCTAAAGCCAGCAGCAAACTTCTCCAGGGAGCTGAGACCTGGACTTTTTCTGCCATTGGCAGAAGGGACACAGATTTCCTCAGACAACCAAGGAACAAGTGGGAAGAGGACATTCATTAGCCAGTAGGGAAGACCTCAGCAGCACTGCCATGATAGACACAGCCTGCCTGGCATGGCCCAGGCAAATCAAGTGCTTATTTATGAGCACTGGTTACTCCAGCCTGCCAGTCCACCCAAGAGTTTCCAGGTGGGTCATGCCATGGCTCTGGCATGTGCATGCCCCAGGAAGGCAGAAAGCCAGATATAGTCTTTGTCATCCCTGCTCCGTGCCTGACAAAGTGGTGCTGATTCTTGGCTGCGACTCCTTGGTGCTAATGCAACATAGAGCAAAACATGTTTTGGTGTGTCCTTTGTCACCGGCACTCATTAATCATATTTGGTAATGCAACCATGATTAAAAGAAAAACAGGATTTCCAGATATTTCAGAAATGCTTCCTATTCCTGTCTACTGTATTCAGACTGGAGGCAACTGTCACCTTTGGCAGCAAATACCACACAGAACAACAGTCCAACTAGTTTCTTGCTCAAGGCAAGGAGGGTTTCTCAGTGCCTTCCCAGTGCCCGCTGCCCTTCAGTGAGCACCATGGAATGGAGAGCTGAGGCTGCCCACCCACACCCAGTATGCAGGATCTGGGACCACCTCAGCCTGGGATAGGCAGGGGGATGCTGGGCATGGGCCTTTGCCTGCTGCTTCTTTTGTAGGCAGGGGTTAGGGGAAAGGGGAGCTGAGATTTCTCTCCCAAACTGGGCATTATCTTGGTTCTTCCCAGCCCAGCAGAAAGTACTCCCATGACAAAGTCTCACAAACACTTCTTGGGGCGTTCACACATCACACTAAAGTTGTGTCCCTGAGTCTTTCACTTGCACCCCAGCAGAGGGGTGTCCCATGACACAGGACAGGCACAGAGGTGTAAAGCACAAGCTTTACAGTTGGGCTTTTAGCTCAAGTTCAGGAACTGCTGAACCCAGCAAGTGAAAAACCAAATCATGTAATAACCCATTCAGGGTTATTAACAAGAATTCTTTGAGCCACTTTGCTCTTTTACCCAGGAGCTCTGGGTAAAATATGTCCCCCAGAAGGGACCAGGACCCACAGTCATTCTATCTGCACTCTGGCCTCCTGTTTCAGCAGTTTTCCCTCCAGCCTCCCTGGAGACTGGAACACAACAGAAAACACTCTCTGGGCTGGCTCTTGGTATATCACACTTGGCTCCCTGTGCACGGCTCACCCTCTTTCTGCCACACATCTGCCACTTCTCTGGAAGTTACGCCTGGGAAATTTGGGGCCATTATGGCTTTCTTATCTAGCCAGACCACACCCTGCCCAACTGTATGGATCCCTGCTGCAAGGAGCCTAACTGTAGTGCCAAATCCTGGAGAGATACACGACCCTCAAGCGAAGTGTGGTAGCACCTCACCAGCCCTCTGGAGATATTTTAGTGCTACAGCTGGCAAGATCTGATAACAACGATTTGTCCCATATCCTTCCTGACATTTAGTTTCAGCTTTAGGGTTTGACCATCAATAGAGTTTCCCTAAAGACAGGAGAGGGTGTTACCAAACAAGTCCCATTGCAGCAGCAACAAACAGGAACTTGCCTTCCCTGGAAGAGTGAATGACGAGCACTTTGCTCACACAATCCTCACAGCCAAGATAGTGTGTTTGGGCTGCAAACCAAGCCTGCTGTTCTGCCCTAGGCTTGAAGGCGCCCTGAAGCCATTTTAAAGACACAGGAAATGTTAAAGTATTAACTTATGTATATTTATAAAATTATATATTTATATATAATATATTAAAATAATATCTATAATAATTAGGTTGCACTAGATGATCTTCAAGGTCTTTTCCAACCTTATCAATACTATGATACTATGATGATACTATATAATTATATATATACATATATGTAAAACATTTTCTTTTCCTAAGGAAAGCTGGATGCTGTGAAGAGACCACCCATTACACAGTAGCTGCTTAAGATTTATGAAGTATAAAAGCAACAACCATTTCTGTAAAAAAGGACCAGCTGCCAAATTTTGAACTTACAACATGAGGGGAAAGCAATTCCTTTGGGATATAAACATTCTCCAGAAATCTGCTGGACCATCACTTTAAAGGATCTTTGGAGCATATTCTCTGGCTAGAACTGAGCTTCCCAGGGTCATGGATGTTTTCTGACTGATAAAGCCTCACCATTCTTACCCTTTCCACCACCCTGTCCCACATGGGGGTGTTTGTTTCAGAAGAAAGCCAATTCCCAGGGTTTATGTCAGGCTGCACTGGAGAAGTGGGACCAGAGGTGGCTGCTGGGCCAGGCCAGGTCAGCCTGTTCTGCTGCAGTGAATCCCATTGCAGGAATGAATAATTTTCCTAAATCTGTCTCTGACCTTATGCTGCCTTTTGCTTCTGCCACTTGGGAAACAAAAGATGCAGAGCAGCTGATGGCAAAGCTCAAACAGCACACTTGTAGGGAATATAAAGCTTTTTGCATGGTTGATGGAAAAAGCGTCTTCCAGTGTCAGGAGGACAGTGTCAGCTCAGAGCTGGAGTTGAAGGTGGCTTTGAGTACCTCTTGCTATCAAGGCAATAATCTCCTGTCTCTTTGTGGTTTTTGACATGAGGACAAATTACTGAAGTGGACTGTGATACCAAATCCACATCCATGGGTAAGAACTTCGCTGACTCCCTTTAGCCTCTCATCTCTCTTCATCAAAATGTTTCGCTTTGTTCAGGGACAAGTTTTCCCACTAGGCAGGGCTCCAGTCTGGACAAGACAGCTCCACAGTGTTGCTTTCAGTCCTCAATTTCGAGCAGGAAAAAAATGGAGCAAGAGAGCCAGCCTTGTTCAGCACTGAGGACTGGGCACTGATGGCTGGGAGGAAGTAAAGCTCAGGACCTATCAACATGGACACTGGCATGCTAAAGGCTTGCTGAGGTTGCTCATCTTCTGCAGGGAGCCAAAGAGTTGCATTAATATTTTAAAAAGTCCAACTTTACACAGCCCCAGAACATGTAAACACCATTTCCAGAGCTGGAAGCCCCAAGCCTGAAAATGACAGCTGAGCACAATTGGAGAAAAAGCAGCAAATGGGCCAGCAGTCTGTCCCTCATCTCCTGCCTGTGCTATGGAACAACAGAGCCACACGGTCCCTTCACTGACCCCTCCTTCACAGCTGAACTACCAGTGAGGGAAATGCAAGGACCCCAAGGTGTTTTCCCCAACCCACCATCCCACTCATTAAAATACAACATTGTTCTTTGGGCAAGAGCTTCAGTTTAGTTATTCTCAGTAAATTCAACTGAGAGTTTATTTAGGAGTACACAAAGACTGTCTTAAACAGCAGCGTCTTAAACCATGTAATCATGTAATGCCCCAGGATTTTAATGCCACACATCTCATAGAGCATGTGGTTTGAATTTATCTTTAAAACAGACAAGCTTTTTTAATTGAAGAACAAAATGTATAATTAGGTCAGAGGTTAGATGCTGCCTTTGGATTACAAGACTGCAGGAGCCAGACCAGTGCCCCTCCAGCACTGGATGTCCTCTTTGCTTTTTTCCTTCAGAGCAGACACACCTGCTGCAGGTTTCAGTCCAGAAACACAACCCTGAAGGTTGGGATGCTCAGTCCCCCTTTCCCTCTCAGTCTGCCTGCCTGTTTTGCCTTTGCTGAAGCTCAGCTGCAGCTCTCCGCAACGTTCTCTAACTTCTCTTATTTATTTCTAAGCCACTCACCCGAGAAGACTCACCACCATGCTGGGAACAGTTAATTCCCCACTTCCCCACTTAAAACCAGCCTTGCATTTGTATACTTTAAATATTTATGCCTTTCAAAAGTCCATGGATTTGCACAGCTGCAAATTTTTGTGCCATGGGACCGTGAAAAAGAGCATCAGCCGCGGAGCAGGAGCTCCGTCTGCCCTCCGAGCTGCTGCACCGCCGACGGAGCGCACCGGGGGAGCAGCATCGCTGCTCAGCCCCAACGCGGGGACCGGGCAGGAGCCCGGCTCGCCCCCGCGGGTAGTGCTTGTCCTGTCTGTCAGTCCGAGTCGCGACACACACGACAAGTGACCTGAAAAGGCCAGAGGTCCGTGCACATACCGGCCGATGAGAGAGCAGGTCTCGGTGTCGGCAGCCACGGCGCCGCGCAGGTACTGCTGGGCACCGCACTTGGGCTGGGTCAGGATGACCACAAGTGTCACGGCCACCGCCAGCACCCCCAGGGTCAGCAGCACCAGGCAGCAGATCTTCCCCGTGGACATGTTTATTCCTGTGCCGCCGGAGGAGCTGGGAGGCTTTCACTCCTTTAAGGAAGGCGCCGGCTTTGCTCGCGGTGGAAGTGAAGAATCCCGGCAGTTTTGTGACGGAGGCCCCGCTGCAATGGGCTCTGCCCCCAGCGACGGAGAATTATATTGTTTTTAAGATCAAAAGCTGCTAAGAAGGGAACAGCGTACTTTTTCCCTACTCTCTTAGGTGTGAGAGGCTTTTCACTTTCGTTTATGAAATAAACCTTTTCTTGCAGATCCACCATGTGCCTTTTTTGTTTGGTACGTCTCTGATGAAAACATTTAACACAGTGACTGCTGGAGAACCTCGAAGGGAAATCTCCACAATGCTCGGCTTCACACATTCTCCGCTTCCCATTCTTGCCATATATTTCACACAGAATATTCTGAGTTGGAAGGGACCCACAAGGATCATCGAGTCCAACTCTTAACCTGAGGGAATCAAACCCCTGATGTCCCGCATGGGAGGCAGGGACACTCACCACTGTGCTAAAGTGGATTTTAATATAAAGCAAATAACTTATCAAAGGTGGCCTACACGGTGAATCACTGGTAAAATTACATCAGTCCTACACTGCAAATCTGTAGTCTTTTATTTCCATATGACTACTCAAAGCAAAAGCTAAATACAAGATACAAAGCTGGAAACTTCGTATTTCCTGTTATTTTACCTTATCGTTTATTATAATCTTTCTTACTTACTTTTTTCATCTTTAAATCTTGCCAGTGTCCACATCATACACTTTCTGTAAATAAGCACAACAGAACAACTGGAGTGAAGCAGCAGTTCTGCAAACACTGGTGCCGAGAGCTCCGGGGTCCAGCCTGTATCAGTGAGCGGCCCCAGAACACAGGCTGCTCCCTGAGCCCAGACCTGATCTCTCACAGAGCAGCAGTGGCTGTTACACAGCGAACCAGCCCCCGAGCATTCCATAAGACCCTTTTATTTACACAGCTCTTCTGGCACTCGAAAAGTTAAAGATAGGGCTCCACATCTGCCAGCTCTTTCTAAAGGATTTTATCTGTGTTCCTTGCCCAGCTAAATTTGAGAGAAGGGGAATTCTGTGCAGGTTTACATCTGTTACATTTGTGTTTCATCCCAGGCTTTGAACCTCTCCTGCTAAATTTTGTCTCATAACTAAGCAATATTATTTCACATGTCATACCTCAAGATATGAATTTGATAGCCTAAGACATCTTTACTGTGGTTGTATATTCCCGTAAGGTTATTTTGGGGGACTGAAGCCCAAGATAAACCATAGTCGCTAGGTAATCATTTCTGGTCTTGACACCTCTATCTCATTTGACAAATGTACTTGTCATGTGTAAACAAGCCTTCTCAGCTGTAATGTGACTCTTCATTTCACTCCATTGCAAAACATTGCTGATCTTGTAGAATTTCTCAATCACTACATGACTTTGATGTTTCGTTTTTGACAAATTACTCCATGACGTACCACAGCTACCATACGGAGGGTAAGAAATTATCAAGGCATATAAATCCTCAGATTTCCTTCTCAATTTCCCTCTCAGGTTATTGCAGAGGTGTTGAAGAGTTTCAGATATTGTTCTGAGTTGGCAGGAAGAGCACATGGAGTTGTCTAGTGATCAAAAGGACCAGGGCAGGCTTTGGAGGCACCTGGAGCTTCTCCTTCAGCCTTGCTTGTTTTGGCAGCAGTGTGTTGCACTGAGCCAATGTAATTTTACCCCAAACTGCAACATGCTCTTGACACACTGAGCCTGTAGACTCTGCTTCCCTGACAGTGAAAGTCTTTTCAGATGATGAATAGTATCACTCATGTTTGAGGAAAAGAGAGGTGGTTACTGGTTGAAAGCCAGCCTTCATAACCAGCTCCAGGATCCTGGAAGTGGAGACAATCCCAAAGAGCATCTACCTGAGCTGTAAGCATGTTTTTTATTCAGCAGAATAAAACTGGAGGTGCAAATCGAGGAGCCACCTCCTGAGAGTCCAGGGTCAGAGTAAACTAAACGAGGTTGCTGCCTTGCAGAGTAGGTTTTTGTCATGAATGACATTTCAAGCATTGTGTTTTGCCTCCTTTTCTTCAGTGCTGTTTTCTAATGATTTAGGGGGAGAAAAGACTATTGTTGGACAGAAAGCCAGACATTTGTATTCACCGAAGAAGAGCTAAGATATTGACAGTCAATTTATCACTTTTCATCTAATCTTTTAGAAATATATAAATTCACAGAACCCTAAAGGCACACCAAACTCATGAGGCATTCTCATGCCAGTGTCCTAAATATCCTCATTTGCCTTTGTCTCTACACTGTCCAAATTACATTGCAACATACCCAAGAGGATGCTGGGTGTTTGTTGCTGCTGATGTTTTTTGCAGAGCATTGTCTTAAACCACCAAGCTCTTATTGTAATAAATAAAAAGTGCATTTTGCATTCCCAACTCTAAATTAAGTTTAAACCATCGGACAAGAATCTAGGAAAATTTCCAGGAGTATGTAACCAAAAGCCAAGCTGGATGTATTTCACACACTGTTTTTCTCCTCCTCCAGTCATGTTTATTTATAACCCAGGAATGCACAACATACAGTTGGTATAAACAACATATAGTTGTCTCTGTATTGATAATCAAATAACAGAAATAACAAGCAACACTCCTGGATTTTCTTGTTCAATTTTCTAAAGGACATGACTGTGAGTGCCACAGATGTCAGTGCTCATGACCCATTTGTCTCAGTAGAGTTTTCCAGAAACTGATACACACTAAACGTGGCATGTTATTTTCCTTTGCATACAAACAAATTTTCTCTGTTGGGGGCCATGGGTATGTTTCCACAAACCCCAGGTTTTCAGACATCTGGAAAAACAGATACTTGGAAACAGGAAATTTTTGTACTTGGGAACTTCACATTCATATCTCTCATCCCGTCATTATTTCTCAAAATTCAAGATGAACGTTAAGCCCATAGACTGTCTTGATTCAGGAAAACCAAACAATGCTTCTTTTGTTATTGAAATCAGAAAAGGGAAATACGCTCTGAGTTACTCATGGACTTGTGTTTTGCTGAGATTAACATTTAAGTAGCTTCTAAATCAAGGCCTTTTGGTTTTCCTTTTAATTTCAAAGCATGCCAGAGGGAAAACTCCTCCAGTTCTAGATGAGAAACTTGGCAGTATTTTATCTCCAGTCTTTAAAACACACTTCTCCAGCTGTAATGGTTAAACAGATTCCTGAAAGGGTTGAAGGGTGATCACAAGGAGTCCATGTGTTGGGAGTGCAGCAGCAGGGCAACAGAGGACTTGGGGAAGACAAATCTTCAGGAAAACAACTATCAACAGTCCTCAGTCACACTGTCTTTCAGGTTTCCACTTAAAGAATCTCTCTTTGTGGGCTGTAAACACAACCGGAAAGCGCTTGAATAGGACAGTCACAGGATGTGCACCATTTCTCACATCACTGAAAGTAGAATCTCAGGGACTCCTATATCTTTGTTGAATGTTTCAAGGTTAAAGGCAGAGCTTCTTCTTCCTTTCTCCTTTCCTGCTGGTTACCAAGTAATGTCTGAGTTAAGCTCTGTGAAACCCAAACGTGATCATCTCTGCTCTACAGTGCCATTGGCATATTGAAAGTCAACTTTTGGACAGCCCTACTTAGTGGGGCACATGGCATAAACCACTGCCCAAGGGAAAATCTTCATTGACTTTATTCAGTGAGGATACCCAGGCACAGTTTACTGCAAGCATCAGCGTTTTATTCTTACTGTAACAGTGGAGCTATGCTCAATGCTAGATTAACAGTGAAACCTTCTGATTCAGTCTTTAACTCTTGGCTGCCCTTTTGGACTCAATCCAGCAGTTTTATTAAAGACCAAACCTCATTAGTACAATTACTATAACAGCTGAAAGTATTGGCAGTAGAAAACAAAAGGGAGCTTTGTGTGCATCCAAAGACATCAAGAGTAAACTCTCTCTGAACTCTGTAGCGACCAAAATAGGCCAAAGTGTTATGGTGAAGACCCTAGAGGTTATGTGGAGAGAGATTTAACTCACATGGAAGTACTAAATACTATAACAGGTTTATAGTTAAGTGCATGTGTATGTATATGTAATGACCTATAGAGCTGCCATCATGCACTTTACGTGATCTCGGTGAACCACAACCAGTGGAGCAGTGGTTCATTGCCGTGCTCTTTCAGGAGTTGCCTGGATCAGGACTTGCTCACTGGATTCTGTGCAGCCTGGAGGTCCCTTGGTCTGCCCAGAGCACAGCCCGAGGCAGCAGGAGCCACTCTGGATACATAAGGGAAGCACATCAGCTGAGAAAGCTGAGGAGTGCTTGTGCCAGGGATCCTTACAGAGTAAAGAAAGCAACATGCCCAAATCCTGAACTCTTCAATGCCGAAAGGCCTAGAAGGATGTTCAGACAAAGGAATGTTGTTGAAATACAGTCTGGGAGCTCAGTAGAAGATCAGCAAGAGGCGTCTGTTAAAGTCAAATTCCTGGAGAGAGGAGAGGAGGTACAACAAGAACAGAGGGGAAATACAGAACTACCTCCCTGCCTGGGCAGTGTGAATCCTCAGGTCAGCTTGAGCTGTTGTCTTTGACCTCACCTTTGGACACTCCTCTGGTTTCAGTACACCTGTGCCAGGAGACGTTGAAAGAACTGGGCTTGGAGTGGGGCTGTGCTCCATGGCAGAGAGGGATACATGTAAACTGTATTTATATGCTGGCAAGCCCTGCGAACTTGCCTGTGTGTCTCCTTCCAAGCCATCTAACTGCTCTCCAGCCCCTATTACCCCAATTCCTAACTTCATCTCCACAAAGCAGGGACTGTACCCCACCAAACATCCCCCCATCTCCCACCCACTTGACATCCCCACACTCTGGGTCCCTGGTCCACACTCTGGACTCACACAGTCTGTCAATATACCATGGAGGAGATGAGGGCAAAGACTCCAAAGGCTGCACATACAAAGCCCCAGGTAACAGGGATGCTGTGTCTTCATTACGCTGTTTGTGCAGCTGCTACAACATTTTTCTTTTTTTATTACTTTTTAAATTATTATTATTTTAAAGTTCTTGGTGTTTTTTAAGGGTATGTAGAAACAATAGGGACTTTTGTCTTAAGAGACCATCTGAAAACAAACTCATCTTTTCAGAAAGAGGAGCAAAGATGGGAAATATTTTCTGAAAATCCCCTAAATGAGAACTGAGGCTTTTCTGGGATTCCCAGGTAAATGACAAAGCTGTACTGCTGTGCGCAGTGAGCCTTTCCAAAGTGCTTCATCACACTGCAATCTTTGAGTCAGGAATCAAGGCCAGAGCCAGCATCTGGATTTCATCTCCTCTCCCAAATGAGCAGGACTGGTCAATCAGAGAATAAATGGAGCCAAATAGATCGTACTTTCTTGTGGAAACAGCAGGCCCCGTCTCTATTCCTGCAGCTCTTTCTGGCAGATAAAAGCATTCACACAGCATCCCATTTGAAGTTCTGCAGTTTCCTATCATCTCACTGGAATCCAGTGACATCCACCAGCATCAGAGCTGGTGCTGAAGGGGAGAGTGAGGTTGAACATGTGCAGCTGGTGCAGGAAGGGTAGGAAGGGACCAGGACGTGCCTTTGGGAAGCCACAAGCTGCTGGAGACACTCACACTTGCCTTAGACTCCCCCATCATGAGTCTCAGCTTAAACACAGCCTCAGAACTCTGCTCCTCTGCCCTCTCCCTGCTGCCCTTCCAGCTCTTCAGAGAGGATAAGTTCTGGAAATAGAAGCCAGATGTGTGAGTGCTGCAAGTCAGTAAAATCTCAGGGAGCCAGCACATACAAAAAGCCAGTGCAAGCTGAGTTTCTCTGCAAGGGAAGGAGAAAAGAAGGGAATGTTTTTAACTGCTCCTATGTTCCTCACGTACTTCACAAGCAAAGAAGTGGAGAGGCTGACAGAAGGATAAAAAGCAGCTCCACAAACAGATTTTGCCATGCCCTGGTGCAAACAAATGAAGGTTCTTGCTGATTGTGCAATTACAGACATGGGCTCCTAGCTCTGCCTTGGTTCCAGGGATAAAAGCATTGCTTCACAATGACTCCTTTTCCTTCTGAATGGCCTGAGAGCTCATCTGAGGTAGCCTTTCCCTTGTGCAATAGTACAAGAAAGTGCTTGTATTCTTCCCTAGAAAGTGGAGGAGCAGCAAGCAGGAAAAGTCTTCTGGAATTTGTTTTCTGTCCTTTACTTTTTCCCTGCTCATCTTTTACTTGTATTTTACTCTGGAAATTCCCTAGTTTCAAAAATTGTGTTTTCAGGGTCTTGCACAATTCCCCTTGGAGTTGCTGTACTGCTTATCCCTAGCCACTTTCCCACACAGTGATCGCTGTAATCCTTTCGTCCTTCAAAATTTTACACTCTGTCCTCTAGGGACATGTTGATATTACAGTCCCGAAATTTACTCAGCGGGAACATGGGGTAGAAAATGCAAAAAGTGAACTGTTGCTCATTCATGAGAATGAAAAATGGGAATGGAAAAAAATCCCTGCTTCCCTGCATTCAAAATGGAAAATTAATCTTTGTCAGTGTTAAATATAAAATGTAAGAATATCAGATCTGTGCTGGATGAGTGCTATATATTTTAATTTCAATTGAGAATAAGCTGTTTTCATAATTCCATGCATATCCTTCCCTTTTTTCGTACCTTGTATGTTTAGTTTTAAGACCTTTCTTTGCACAAGAGCTGTTTAAGTTTCTTACCATGCTGAATTAAGACACTTTCAGCTTATCAGATTGGAAAATGTAAATAAGATATTGTCAGCAATACATTCTAGTTCTCCACAGTTGTTTGATCCCTTTCCAAATCATGTGGCAACAGCTGTAGCAGTGCAGTAAGTTCCACAAGTCTTCTCTGAATTCAAACTCTCAGACAGTTGAGTAGTGTGTGGACACCCACAGAAGTCATCAAAAGAAAGGTGGGAAAAGCTGGACTCAAGAAAATCTGAGGGTTTGGTCTCCATACCAAAGGGCATCTAGAAGAAGCAACATTTAACCAAAAGAAACAGTTTTTACAGGGTGCACCAGGGTCAGTGTAGAAAAGACACAAACTAAATGATGCACCAAGAAGCATCTGGGGTTTGTCTGCAATAGATTAAAGGACTTCCAGCAGTGACTGGACAGGGTGTCCTAGTTTAATGAAAATTAAATTGATTTGAATACTTTTGGAACACAGAAACTGGATCACAGTGTGCATCTAAAGAGCTCCATGCCAGCAGCCAGAATGGTGCTGAAACAGAAAGTAAATGGACTTGGTCATTCAGCCTCAATCAACATCATCTCTGAAAATCAAGAAATCAAAACTCAGTGCCAGGCGCCACAGCCATGAGGCTGAAGGCTAATTGTATCCTGGCTTCCTTTTTTCCTTCTCTTCTCCTTCCTGTCTGCACCAGCAACTTTCACAGTATATACTTCCACTTTTATTGCTCAGAGGGAGCCTTTTGATCACTGTACATGAGCCGTGATCAACCTTTCTGTCCTTTCAGGCCCCAGGATGAATTACAGAGGGCTGAGATTCACAACTTTCCCATCAGGTGACTGCAGTTATTCCCACCACATCCACCCTATCTCTCCTCTGTGCTATTTTCTTTCCAAAGATCCCCATCATGCACACAAAACCTTCCCAGCTGTTAGTCCCTGGTGCAGCCTCTCGAGTGCTGCACAGCCAAAAAGCATTCTCTCCCCACATCATCTGGAATCCATAATTGGTCACAGAGATCCTCTGGGTTGCCCAAATCCACAGACAATGCCTTATTACTAAAACTTACTCTCTCTCCTTTCAAGGACATTTGGTGTCTGAGGCCACTCTCTCTGTGACAGCTCCCTCCTGCCATGGCACAGCCTGGCCATACCTCTGCTACAGGGATAATTCTTTTTTTTCAGCAGCTTCGCCCAGCATCCATCACCTCCTGGAATGAGACAATTTAGTCCTTCAAAGTCAGGCAGCCATCACCAAGGGGTACCCCAAGCCTGTGACTAAGAAGAGACAAGTGAAACTCAGTTCCTGGAGGTCAGTCTCCATTTCACATTGAATGCTAAAAAGGTGCCGCTTCTCAGTCTTGGAGGTGATTTGGACTTTCCCTCTTCTGCTTCCTCCTCTCAAGGTCTGACACTTGCTGCAGGCAAGATCTCTGCTGGATTCCAGAAACCTGGACTGGACTTTCAGCAGACTGAAATATTTTATATTTCCTTGCCTGATATGAAATTTAGTCAGCCTGAACAGGGTTGGAAACACATATAAACACATTCCTCACACACACATTAGGGGCCAAGATTGCCCAACACCATATTCTGGAGGATTGTTTACTCAAGGCCAAGCAAACAAACATTTTTTAAATATAAACTCAATAAAAGCAGAAGTTCTTATATTCAGAAAACTTCTCTATTCTGCAGGCACTGCTTGGAAAGAGAAAAAAATAATTAAAAAATCCGCCTGAAGTAGTTTACCATTCAAATGTAAAGAGATTCAGTGCAGCCCTGTCCGGGCTTCATGGTTACAGATACTGTTTAATCTGAAGAACATGTCTAAATTCCTTACATTCGGTTTCCACCCTTTCTAATCAATAGCCTTAGATGTTGACTATACTTACATTAGACCACAAAACCAAACAGGTGGGTCAAACTGAGAACCCCACAGCTCTGACAGCAGTTGGCAGTGGATGCCCAGGGAAGACTACAGCAGCAAGAGCACAGCAATAAATGTGTAGTGATTTTTTCCTAAGTGCTCTCTTAACCTCCAAATGCTCAGAAATTTCCTGAGCCACAAGCGTGCTTTTTGTATCTGCTAACCCTTGACAATTTAGTTTAATGAATTTCTCCAATTTTATCCAGCTTCTGATTACTGGGTGATAAAAGTTTGCAGAGCAAAACACATTTTCACTGTGCTGCTTCCCTTCAGGCTCTTCACCCTTGGGCCCTAAAAGTGAGTCTTCACTTAGCAAAAACAGAAGTTGCCAAAGTAGCTCTGTTTGACCTAAAGAAACACAGTCTCTTCACCATTTGAGAGGGATCGGTACAATCAGGCCCCTCACCTGCTGTTGAATCTCCAGTGAGACCAGAGCCATGAAGGTACTGGGAAAGAGCTGCTCTCAAAGCAGGCAGCACTGGAACCTCCACTGAAACCCACTGCTCATCATGTGGCCTTTACTGCCCTCATAACTGCAGCAACTTGACCCCTGAAGTCCCAGGGAGGAGCCCATGCAAGGACTTGGAATAAAGGCTTTGGGAACGTTGCTATAAGTGAACAATCAGAGGGAAAGAAACCTGCTGAGACTGAGAGCTGCCTGTCCTCTGAAGGACCCTTTAGGCAACAGAGCCAACTTTCAGGGGCTTTTCTGGAAAACAAGATGAAATGTAGTCACAGCTCAGCAAGAGTCCTGGAACACGAACTGAGAGGGATTTATAACAACAAAGGAAAAGGGATATTTAATTAACCACTTAGTTGTATCCAAAACCACACTTCGTTCAACCATAACCCTGTACCTACAGCCAATGTTTAGCTCAAGGATCTCCCAATAAACGCAAATATGTTACAAAAGAAAAGTGCAAAATAAACACATCTCAAATCAATGTTTACAAATTATAAACTTCATTTCCCACTAGAAACCTCAAAGCAAGTTCCTGTCCCAGTTATATTTATGTTGACACTTGAAGTCTGAAATTCAAGGTGTTAACTGCTGAACCAACAATCCCAGTAGAAGCAGTGACAACATATCTGCCTCACTGAGAGCACATGATGGACTGCAAATCATTTTCAACAGAGAACGTGACATCAGTTAAGAGCGTGACTACAGTTAAGAGCTACTATCTGTAATAGCCATCTTCCATGTGAAATTAAAGATGAGACTTGCTTTTGAGTCCAAGCAGTTCCATTGGTGGTTCTTCAGTGACTCAGCAAAGAGAGGATAAGTGGTGACTAGTTGCTGCAGAGGGCAGATGTCTGTTTTTAAAACTACTGGCACAGCAGTACCCTCAATAACAAGGCCAGAAGTTGGGACCAGACCTCAGGCTCCTCTTCCCAGGCTGATGCCTGTTCATTTGTGACAGTGCAGTATTATACCAAATCCTGCAAATCACAGATATTGCTCTTGTCAGAGAACCTGAGTTTTAGTTTTCTTGAAGTTGCAATTTGGCATTTCTGATTAGCCATGAACTGCCAGTAATAGTAAAATTATTTTAAAGAAATGGAACTATTTAAAAGATAACTGTGAACTTTGGTTTTATTCAGGGCTGCCTCTATTCTAAAGAGAATGTGACATAACACAGAGATTCTGTTCAAGGAGCTGGTTTACAGGATCTCCCTAACAAGGAGAAATGCATATGACCACAGCTTTACATATGCTGAAGAATTAGCTCTGCACTCTCTATCATTGTACATCAACATTCACACAATTTGATATCAAACAAAGACTCTTCTGTGTTCCTTGGTGTTTAGTCACTTCCTTTTACTAGAAGTAACAGGAATATCAAATCCAAATACACAGAGAGCATCAGGGAACAATATGAAATGGATAGAAATAGGCAAGGAATCCCAAAACTAGAGCTCGAGGGTGGTGGTGAAACCATGTGAATGCCTAGAGGTTAAACTATCATACACAGGAAGGAAAGAAGCATGGAGCTGGAATTTCTCAGCATGCTAGAAATGTGAGATATGAATTTTAAGGGTTGAGAAGCAGAACACATTTCTGGGAAATAGAGAAGATTTTTTTTTTTTAAAGATACAGGCTTGAAAACAAAGCTCATTAGTGAAACTGGGAACTCTGCCCTCTCCCTGGACCTCTGTGCAATTCTGAATACAATTTGATAGTGGGGGCCTTTAGAAGAATGCAATGAACTTAATCCCTGTTTACATAGGAGAGTAGCTCTGCCCCAAGAAAAACGAGTGGGTGTGGAGGTTGTATTGTGTTAACCCTGGCCGTGATAGGGAAAAAGTCATGGCATGTTGTTTTCCTCTCTGGCAGTGAGAGCCCTATAGCTTTTAGCATGAGCAGATTCCCTGGCAGGGCATTGAGGGCTGCTGTGCAGGCTGTACACCTCTGATTCTGGTTACAGTCCCAGTGAACTGTGGTGCCTGGCTTGGTGTTGGCACAGGCACTATCCACATTTTGCATAGGAAACACAACTCAGAAGGAAGCAGGGGAATATAAGGCTTTGGTTGAGAAGGCAGTGCTGGGTTAACCGTTGGACTTCATGACCTTAAATGTCTTTTCCAACTTGAAAGATTCTATGACCCCACTGTCCCTATCTAAGAGCCACTTGGCCCCATCCATTGCCCACCCCAAGGATGGCACTTGTCCGTGAGGCACTCCAGTCCCTCAGGCAAAGGATCACTCCCTAGTAGAAGTTCTCACTTTACTGTGGTATCACCTCTGAACTCCACTTAAATTCAGTTGAATTTCTCATTCTCAAAGACATAATCTTGACTGTAAACCTCAACTGGGCTCTAAGCCAGGCTATCAGCCACATCCCCAGGTCACGTGGTGTTGAGGGAACCTTACCAACTGCCTTTCAAGTGTTTTGGCAACTCCTTTTAAGTGTCCCTCTCTCACTGTACATGTAGATTCTTCTCTCTTTTGATTCCTAACTCAGTGCCTGTACCAAGCCTCATACAATGGGATATACTACAAAACTTGGTGAAGTTTAGGTGGGGATGGACCCAGCAGTCTCCAGTGGCAGAACTACTGCTATTCTCCAGTAATGCTTTGATGAATACTCTGTCCTTTCAGGTGGGCTGTATTAGGAGAAACATCTGTGCATAATCCATCAGTGCCTCAGAGCATTTAGGAACCAGTGTTCAATTTAGTTAATAGATTGGGAGATGAGGACATCTACAGGAAGAGGGCTCTTCCCCAGGCTGTTCCTGAAGCATTGCTTCAATAACCTTGTTGACATTACATCATGTTTTGTGCTACACAAAATAGCTGGTATGTCTGGAGAAGGTGACTGATAGTGCTCTAGGTCTAAGTCAGAGCTCTTGTGGCATTAGTGTTGATTTTTTAACCACTGGAACTGACCAACACAAAGAAACTTCTAGGTTGTTCTAGATATTCCTGTTTGTGCACAAAGAATTGCACAAAGCAGATTATTCTGGGCACTGCGTTCATCAAACAGGAGCAAACGATTTTCTTGGTCTCAGTTCTTAATGTTCTTCTCAGCAACTCTGTCCCCAAAGCCTATCTAAGTACTGCGACTGGATCATCTCTTCCTTCTCTACTACAGCTTGTTCAGCAATTCCTGAACTTCTGAATTTGAAGGCTGTAAGAACAGGACATAAAGACAGGAGGTACCTGTCCACACAACCTGAACTCTGTCCTTGAATGACAGCCTAGTCCAGGCACAATTCCTACTCTCACTCTGTCTTTAAGCTTACTAGAACAGGAGCAGTTGATAGTTAGAGCCATATATGTATGTATGAGGCACAACAGAAATAACCCCTCACATGGCACACATCTAAATCACTTCACATCTATGCAACAAAATAGATTTCATTTTAACTAACAGCAATTCTACAAATCACATTCATTTCCCACCAAAGGAATAAATATGTGTGATTCCCCTCAAGCAAATGTTTTACTTATTCTCCAAACATGAATGATTTACAGACACCTATTGTGACATTCACCATTCAATATTTCATATTCACAGGCAAGTTTAAAAATTTTGGTATATTGGACTACAGAACAATGCGATGTTCTGTTTTTTATAATACTCCTGTAAACCCTCAGGTACTAACCTGCACCCAGTATGGTCCCACTGACCTCCCTACATTTAGTACAGGCTGACACGCAATGAAGAACTGCAGGACTTATTTGAAATGCAGTTTCATTGTACAAAATGAACTTCGACCTGGGAAATCTGGCAGTTGAGAACTTTGTGTGCATA
Organism: Pitta sordida; assembly: GCA_013390025.1. NCBI lineage: Eukaryota > Metazoa > Chordata > Aves > Passeriformes > Pittidae > Pitta > Pitta sordida. The sequence goes on along the minus strand of WEKX01020886.1, from coordinate 396,447 downwards.
AGATGAATTGTTGTTGGGAATCTATCTGCTCTAAGTTTATCTGTGTCCTGCTTTCACACAGCAGGTGTGAGCCTGGTGCCCTGGCACACAATTTGCTTTAGGCTGGCTCAAACACCACAGGGAATAAAGCAACAGAACAGGTCATGTCCTACTGAGTCCCAAATTTCAGTTCTGGGGCCCATTTTGCAGATATGTTGAGTAGTGTTGGAAATACACCAAGAAATCTGGTTCAGGGTAAGAACAGCCTGTTCCAAGACAGTTTCTCTTATTTCAACATTTAAAATGCTCTTGAATGCTTGGCTCTGCATCCAAAGCAGAAACTCTTAATTCCATTCTGACATTATACAAGTACCCGTCCCATATGGCTGTGAGACGTTATTTTGGTAATTTTGGTTACAGAATTGAGTAGTTGAAATGAGAAAAAAAAGCAGAGGCAAATAATGGTTAATGGGAAATCTGGTGCATTCAAAATGGTGTTACATTAGAAAAGCAGCTTCAACTCTTGTACTGCAAGGAAACAAATCCATCTTTCACCTTCAGGGAACAACAAGAAAGTGTTAAAAATCATGTAAATCCAAACTACGTATCTCTAAAAGTGTATTTGACTAAATACAAATGTCAGTGCCATTTCTGTAAACATCTTTATGCAAATCTCACATGGTTAGGTCAAATGAAGAAATAAAGATGGTAAGAAAGAAAGGAAGTGAGAGAAATGTGCTTAAAAGCCTTGAAATGTGAATCAGAATTTGTTCTGAAATGCAATGCTGAATTTTCTAGAGGAGCAGCCAAGGGGAGACTGAGGAGTCAAATCAACAGCATTCATCTCACAGCGGGATTCAGAGTCAAAGCTCAAAGACAATTTTCAGACATACATGAAGGAATTATCTATGACAGATGTTCATTTCTAAGTGAAATATATGTATATTCCCAACATTTCACCGGAGTCTTGTAGTAATAGAGAAGATTTTTTTGTAGTAGAAAGATGAGATTCTGTTCATAGTCCTTTCCACATGTTCTTTCAGCTGACAGGCAGTAATGCCAATCTCCATGATTTTTATCAAGGTGCGCAATATATAATGTTTTCCTCAAGGATGCTGTCCATAATTTTAAAAAAGTCTATAATCAACATCTTCTTAAAAACACCTCATGAATTCATCCAACTTGGAGCACTTGGATCTGGTAACACTGAACTGAAGGCAAAACGAAGTGTCTCTCCTTCAGCTGTCAGGGATTCTAGTCTCAAATTGCAGTGGTGTAAATCAGTGAGCAAACAAATTTCAGGAGCCATTTCAAGGCTCTCCTTCCTAAAGCTGCTCAATAGCAGATGCTTTTATTCAAAGGAACTCGTGTCAGAAGACACACAGCTTCTCTAGTCCTTATCTTAAAAGGTCAACAGGCAAATAATTTTGAAGACAATGATCTCCCAGTATCCAGGTCAAGCCCAGTCCTCTCAGTGTTTTATGCAGACTCAGAGCCCCATCCAGTATTTGCAGAATCTTAACATGAGTCTCTACTTTTTGCCTTAAGGGAATTTATTTATTTGCTCTTTTTTATATTCTTTTCTGAGGTCCTGTGACTGATCCTCCTTCAGAGGCTCTATGCAGTTCCCTATTCATACTTCATCATGCTTGTCAGGCTGAGGCAGCCAAGGCTTCCAAGTGTCACCTCCTGGTCACTCACCCCAGCAATCTACATTGATTTCTCTCTTCCTGACTGCCAGGAGCTAAAAACTGCATGTTCTGAGGGCAAATTATTCACATGAGCAGAAGACTGCAGAATCAGAAAGCACAAAGTTGAAAGTCTGTTGGCAGACAGCCATTAGTGGGAGAGACATTCTGCTTCCAAAATATGGCTTACAAGAGGAAGAGGAGATTATTAAAGGTATCATTAAACAGATTCACTGCTCTTTAAGAATGGCAGGATCTGCTTTTAACTAGAAGGTTAAAAATAACATGAAATACTGTATCAGTTGCAAAACCAACCAGCTACAGCTTAATTCCATCCCGAGCTGCCTCCTTTCCTAAGGCTAATAATTCTTCTTTATTATATTTCATTTTGTCAAACAGCTTAGAGCTACATTTGTTTGTTTAGTGTTTTTTGGAGTACTGGGGTTATAAAAGGACCTGGATGTGAAACAAATCCAAGGACATTTTGCCATGATGATATACAGGTTCCTTGGGAAAACTCAGTTAACACAAATCTTGTAGCTAGAGAAGCTACCTTTCAGGGATATGGAAAGAGTGATCAGTTTTGTAGGCACCCAGCAGGAATATCACTGTGTCCTCTGCTGAGGACAGAGGCTTCTCCACCACACTGGGAAATATCATGCAGTTGGGAAGACACTGGGAAATGTGTAGGAACACAAACAGTTGTCTGTTCTAAGTGAGTAATATGATTACCTGACATACAACAAATTCTCTCTGCAAGGCCCAGACTGTCCAGCTGGAAACGCACAGAATTTAGAGGCCAGCTTGGGGTCCTGTAACAAATTCCACAGTTGCTTCACAGGGAGCCCACCCCTTCCTTGGCGCTGTATGGTGCAGGATGGAGATGCAGCCAAAGGCAACCCCCCTCCTCACAGTCAGCCCTGCGTGTAGAGCTGCAACTCACCCAGGAAAAGGTGACATTGTCCTCAGTGCAGAAAACTGGTGAACTGAGAAACAGGAACATCAGTTTGGCAAAGCATAAATAGCCAGCAGAGCTCCTACTGCACGCTTCAAGTACCAGTTAAAGCTGACAAATTTGTCCTTATCTTACTGCACCAAGATCTTGCTTGGTAAACATGGTGAAATATCTGTAAAGGAAACCATAGTTATCAGCTTGAATACCATTTTCTTCAAAATCAACAGGAAAAGCTTCTCACAAATGGAACAAAGAACTAGAATGGAAAATGGTATCCATATGAAATGTTGCTTTATTTCTTGAAGCCCAAATCTCAGACCTCAACCCCTATGTTAATAAAGCAAAGCTCAGAAAGTAGTTTCAGCAGTAATAGTCACTGTTTTCAAACTTCCTTAGACTGCTGATCCAAGAGTTTCTTTAGCCCCCTGCATAATCCTTTTGTTCACACACTCTGACACCAGTATTCATATTTTATCCCAAGCGTTGAAATGTTGAGATTACTTAATGCCTCAAGCTCCTGGATTCATGTGATTATGCGAGAAATCCAGCTTTAATTAAAACCAAATTTCTAGCATGGAGAAGAAAATCTTCAAAATGGGACTGCTGAAGTTGCAAAACTTGAAGTACACTAAAAAGGTACAAAATATACTGCTTATTAAATAAGGCAGATCTGATAAAAGAGCTGCAGCACAAGAGATAGGCCAGAAAAGCATTTCTATGAAGCCTTCCATTTCAGCCTGAGAGTGCCAGCACCAGTACTGCACAAGTGCAATAGCCTTGCATTTCTGGAGGATGAATTTTTACAAGCTGAAGTAGAATTCATAGAAAGTCCTATCCTTTGATAGGCCAAATTTGAGAATCTATAGTTTTCTGTAAGATTCTGCTACTATATATGTATTTATGTTGAGAGAGAAGTTTAATATAGAACATTGTTGCTCTGATTAAACAAATTAAATGTACAATGAACAGCTCAAAAAGCTGCACTCTGAAAGTAGGCAGACATGGGTATGCCTTGTCCTGCAATGCTTAAACACATCCTGAGTGGCTGCTGACATTTCTTCAGAAGTGAAACCATCACATCCACTGGGTTGGCTAATGTTTTCTCAAATACAAATGAAGCCTCCTCTTCATCCATGTGAAACTCTGACTAACACCCTTAGCAGGTCTGTGCACGTTGGGGACAGTATAAAGTTGATGTCTGCATGAACTGAACAGTTTGGAGAAAAAAGTTGCTTCAAATGGACCAGAAACATTATGACAGTTATGAAAATTCCCCTTTTCTCCTCACCTGTAGGAATCCGGGCTCCATTCCAGCTGGTTTCTCATTAACTGGTATTCTGGGATTGTTCCCATCACAGCTGGACAGATTCTGTGCATGTTTTCTAATCATCTCACCCATCCCTGACATATCAACACCCAAACAGTTCTCCAGCCAAAAGAAAACATTTGACAGATCTTCAGTGTTATGACACTAACTGGAAGTGGAAGACTACGCTACAGAAACCTATGTTATTCTCTAAATTAGATTGTGTTTAATTTATCTTTTCCTCTCACTAACATAATCAGATTAAAATTACAGCCATGTGTTCCCAGTCTGGACTCGTGGTTTGCTGTGCCTGAATCAGACTTCAGAGGAAGCTGTAGTGTCCAAAAGCCTCTCTGTTTCTCCCTCTGGTGTCCATCAGCTCTATAAAACATGGCATCTTTCTCTACAAACACTGCTTAATTTTAAACAGAGAAGGCCACTTACTGAAACCTTGATGCAACACTCCTTCTGCATCCAAACTTCCCACTGATGTCTAAAATGCAGTGGGGGGCCCACATGATTTAATTTGAAGGTTTATAGCACTGCTTTCAGAAAAGAAGGCTACGTGAGCTCCAGAGGCAGCACTGTGAACACCAGAACCACACAAATCTGGTTTCTCACATGACCCAAATGTTTACCCTGAGCATCAGTGCCAGTGCCAGCTGCCAACAGAGGATTTAGAGAGTCTCCTTTCCTAGTGGATTTTCTGGTACTGAGTGTTGCATTAACTCACTCTACTGTGCACAAATTGAGACACTCATCCTTATGACAACTACATGAATGAAATTACCTCAGTTGAGTTTGATTGACAATGTAATGCTATAGTGATTACACCAAGGTGACAAACCCCTGTGAAACTACCTAGGAGAGGTGTTAGTACGGCTGGTGAGTCACTTCTTTGCCTGTCAGAAACCTCTCACTGATATGGGGGCTTGGGGACTTGATGAAGGAATTAAAAAAACAAAGTTTAGATTTGGTAAACATGTTTGTAACTTGTTAATTTGCTGTGTCACGATGTGTCAGAAGAAAAAACTTAGTTTTTGGTAAACGTGTCTGTAACTTGCTAGTGCTAGTTTGCTGTATTGTTTTTGATAAACATGTTTGTAACTTGTTAGTTTGTTTTATCAGAGCGTGTCAGCATGAAACGTGTATATAAGACTGAGAGCTTTCCTCAGCCAGTGTGCACATTCAGTGAATTGATGCCCTGCGCAGCCCCAGCTGCAATAAAACACACCTGCTTTACGATCTCTGCATTGTGAAGTTCTGGTTCTGCAAATCTTCACATAATGAATGATAACAAAATAAAACAAGTACCAGACCTGAGCTGTGAAAGTATGGATTCCGTGCAGTTAACAGCTCATCCTCCAGCTTCCTCAGGAAAAACATACCCACAAAACAAAAAAGCCTTTCTTGTTGCTACAATTTGGAAAGAAGGGAAATGGGAAACCTTGGTAGGTGGAATGTCAGCAGGGGACCTAACTTTCCTGGGCCTCTGCCTCTCCATCTGCAAAACGGAGTAAGATACATATACAATCCTGACACATATCTACATTTAAAATGCTAAATGTAAGAGGGATAGTGGACCTAGACCCCTGATTTCAGTAGGCTCCGGGGCACACCTACAAATACATAAATAGACTGTCACTCCACAGTTCTCCTCAGCAGTTTCATGAGTTCTTGAAATCATTTATACATTTCTCCCATGCAGTTATTTTCTTGCACAGGAACTCCTGACCCACCACATTGAACACCTCCAGAGTTCTGTTTCCACATATTCACCCAACCACTTATTTCTTCTTGCCTTCTTTCTTCACTTCTATCACAAGTCTACTGTTTCCTTAACTTCTGGCACTCATACTCGTAACATTTATAGCAGAAACTTGGCCATCAAGTTCCAGTAGGTTTTTCCTGAGCTAAAGCAGCTCGTTATCCCCACCTGGAGGAGGGACCGACTCCTCTGCGATCCGTGTTCACTCACAGCCAGTGTCCATCCATGGGACGTTTAAATCCCGTCCGGAATCCCACCCAGGACATACAAGTGTGGGCATCCCAGCCATCCAGGACACACACACATCACACCAGGGCTAACACAGCTCAGAACATTTCACTTTTGTGTGTGGTGATACCAGCTTGCTACACTCAACACACTGGGCAGTTATTTAAAAAAGAAATGGCATACAATATAAAAAAAAAAGGAAATTAATAAGCCAATTAATGTTCTGCCAGAATTCCAAACGAGACTGTGTGAAAAGCTGTAATTTGTCTTTTCAGTAGCAGTAACTGGACTGCTGCACTGCCTTCCCTGCCCTCACTCTCCAAGATCAAACTGCAGTTTTGAGACTCAGTTGGTCAACACCAATAAATAATGTGCTATTTTTGATTCTGATCCTGTAAACATTTATTTAAATATTAAATCATTTCACGCTGGTAAATAATCCTATTAAACTGGATGAATGAAGTCATCCTGCAGGGTCAGAGCAGTTCCAAAAGGAATTCCTTTGTTGTTTTCACTAACAGAACTTTTTACACTGTTTCAGTGTTAGTGACAGCAGTGACAGTGAGGCTGCATCAGTCTGTTTGACCTCCTACACCACCTGAACCAGACCATTTCACTCAATTATTCCTGCACCTCCTCTCTGAAATCAGTCAAAATGATCCAGAAAATCTGGTCTTTTCTGACAAAACCCGTAACTCTGACCACAAACAAAAATAAACTTGTCTGAGCAGGATTTTATTTTTCAATCATTCTTACTGGTGTTAATTATATAGTTGGTTTTGTTATTTTGGGAAATTAATTATTCTCTTCTACACCTCTGACTGGAATTACAGAGTTACAGAATATTCTGAGGGAAGGGACCCACAGGGATCAAGTCCAACCCTTAAACAGCACCACTGCCTCCTTGGAGGGAATCAAACCCCGGCCTCCCACATGAGAGGCGGGGACACACCACTGGACTAAAGTGGATTTTTTTTTTCTTTCTCCATGGCACAACATGAGCTTTCCTCTGGTTTCATGGAATTTCCCTCAAGTACCGATCTCTTCACTCTTGTGACCAGTGCCAGGAGCCCAGAGCACGGCCTGAAGCTGTGCCAGGGGAGGTGTAGGTTGGGTATCAGGGAAAGGCTCTTCCCCCACAGGGTGTTTGGGCACTGAACAGGCTCCCCAGGGCAGTGGGCACAGCCCCAGGGCTCACAGAGCTCAGAGAGGCTTTTGGACAACGCTGTGACAATGGTGTGACTCTTGGGAGTGTCCTGCGCAGGGCCAGGAGCTGCCCTGGGCGATGCTGAGGGATCCCTCCCCACGCTGTGGAGGGCCCGGCCCCTCCGGCTCAGCGCCGCCATCTTGGGGCACCACGCGGGGCCGTCGCCACAGCAACGGCGCGGTGACGTCACCCGGCGGAGCCGTGACGCAGAAGGGCCGCGCGGGCGCCGAGCGCGGGAGCGCCCGGGACAGTCCCGGGACAGCGGGAGCATGGCCGGGCCGCACCTGCAGCAGCCCAGCTTCCTGCTGGTGGGTGCGGGGGCTGTTCCTCTGGGAGCACCGCGGGTATCAGCGGCAGCGCGGAACCGCCGCTAAACAATGACTTGGTTGTTTTGTTGGGGGTTTCTTGCCGCGGTAAATAACCTGCCTTTGTGATTCGTGCCAGGCCACGCTGAAGGCGGATTGCGTGAACAAACCGTTCGCGGAGCGGTGCCGCGACCTGGAGACGATCATCGAGGAGCTGCCGGCCAAGGTGAGCTGCTGTGCTCCTGTCTGGCGTCAGAAGGAAGCGGGATCTGTGTGGAACCGGCTGCCCGGGGAGGTGTTGGGGTCACCGTCCCTGGGGGTGTTCAGGGACGTGGCACTGGGTGCCCTGGTCTGGTTGTCACGGTGGTGTTGGGGCACAGGTTGGACTCGCTGACCTCAGGGGTCTCTTCCAACCTCATTGATTCTGTGATTCTGAGTTTTGACACCAGTGTGGATCCAGTGTTTCCGAAACCTTTTTTAGTCATTAAAAGGTTGTTTCACAGATTCACACACAGATTCACAGAATATTGTGAGTTGGAAGGGACCCACAAGGATCATTTAGTCCAACTCACCATCTAACACCCGTACAGAGACCGAGAGCACATCCCAGAGCGGTAACACAAACCTAGTTCCCTCACAGTCTAACAGGCCACTCCAGGCCAGAAGGGACCCACAGGATCATCCAGCCCTACACCCCCCAGCTAGACCATGTCACTTGATATCTCCCAGCCTTAGTTTATGAGGAAAGCTAGTTTTTAAAATCTGACAAATGTAACTGTGTGTGAGCATCTTTGCAACTTCAGTAGGATCAGAAATCAGGACAGATTTCCTGTAATTGCTGCATTATAATGCATTGTTTTGAATGAAAGCCCTGCCCAGTGACAATCCAGAAACAGTGATAAATAGCTGGCAGACAATAACTGTGCATTCCAGTATGTTCCAGTAGAGATAGTCCAAGTGAGGAATTGGGCTCATTAACTCTTCGTGTCTGTTTTCCCTAAAGGAACTACATGGCATCTTCCCGTGGCTGGTGGAGAGCATTTTTGGTAGCCTGGATGGCGTCATTGTGGGCTGGAATCTTCGCTGTTTGCAGGGAAGAACAAGTCCCAGTGAATATTCTGCGGCTTTAGACTTCCTGGATCCCAGGTAAATTTATGAATTTCTGCACAGTTTAAAAAATTAATCAGTGAACAAATAACCAGTGTTTGACCTTTTATCCAGTGCAAACATAAGTTCACAGAAGCGAGACAGGAGGAGGTACTTACCAGGAATTTCTTTCTGATGTTTGTTTGCAGTGGCCCGATGATGAAGCTGGTTTACAAACTCCAAGCAGAAGAGTACAGATATGATTTCCCAGTCTCATATCTTCCAGTGAGTAACTGAACAATTTGTAAGAAGGGAACGTAACTGTTGTTGTAGCTGTTGGAACTTTGCATGTCTGTGGTTCAGGTCATGGTGCAGCCTCAGGGCTCCTGGTTAGAGCAGACCTGTTTCCTTAAACAGTTGCTGGAGGAGGAGATTTCAGGTCATTCTGCAGTCTTTAACAAAAGGAAATGCCATTTAAGTATATGGTAATTGGTAACTCAGTTAACTGAACAAAACCATCAGGCAAACAGCAGTCCTGTGCTGCTTCCACTCCCACTGGAGTAGTCATGGTGAAGGCTTCGTAAAAAGATACTGATTTTAAATTTTAAAAAAGTACTGAGTATTAATTTTCAGTGAGAAAGTTGGGGGTTCTCTAAAGGCTGTGCATTTGCAGAGGGAACTACTGCAATGCAATAAAATCCCATTGAGCTGAATGTGGAATTCATCCCAGAGTGCTGGAATGCAGGAATTCACTTTCTGAAAATATACTCTGCAATATGCTGAGTAACCAAATTAATATTTCATTACTCTATCTTTCAGGGCCCTGTGAAGGCTTCAATACAAGAACAAGTTCTACCGGAATGCTCTTTATACCACAACAAAGTCCAGTTTCCTTCAGCTGGTGGTATAGGCTTGAATTTGGCTCTTAGTATCCTTTTAACAGTTGGATAATTACTTCTGTTTAAATATCTAAAACTGAGAGATCATGAGTGTTTCTGTTGTATGTTTATTATGTGTGTGTGGTAAATCAGGGCTGTGTTGGAGTTTGGGCTGATTAGAAATATTTAGATAACAATGAAAAATAAATTGGTTGTCTTCATACAAACCCTTGTTGGGGGAATTTCTGGCCTCAATCAAGTCAACAACAAAATTCCCAGTGTTTTCAGTAGAGCCTGTGTTTCACAATGTTTGCTTTCATAACTACTCATCATTTGTGCAATATGGCAGAAAAAGGGCACGTTCACCCTTGCTGTTGGAAGCAGAGTAGCTGTAGCTGTGCTGGTTTCAGTTTGAGATGGTCAGAAGTGCTGAGAGTAATGCAAACACACCTTGTCACACAGAGATCACCTCAACTGCCAATGCCTGAGTCAATGCAGGAAGGCACAGCTGAATTTGCTGTAAAGCTCTAGCAAGGTAATTTAGTATTGACAGAATACAAATGTAATATCTGTTCAGCATCCCTCAATATCTAACAGCTGTACCTGTTTTTTGTTATCTGATCCTTGACTCTGTTCTTCCAGATCCATTTGAATATTACATGTTTTACTTTGCAATTAGTTTGATTACACAGAAGGTAAGTACCTTTGGCAATTTTTCCCTTAAAAAGAGTATTAACCTTTCTTCACAAAGCTCTAAGAGCCTGCTGAGGTGCTACCTCGCTGAATTAACAGCAGTTTTACCTGCTCTTTTGGAATTTGTTGTTGCTTTGGTTCAGTGGTGGTCCAAGACTGGATAAATAACCAAAGACCTACCTGGGATACACCAGTGAACAGTCTGTCCAGCAACATGGAGCAGGCAGTGGATTCCAAGTGGGTTTCCTACCACTGTATCAAAGAAGACCTTCTGCAGAGTCATAACCACAGCTTGGTACTGTGGGGGGTTGTTTGTTGTTACCTGTGCTATATAACACTGCTCTCTCCTGGTTGGTTGCTGCAGCAGCAGTTCTCCTACAGCTCCTTACTTTTCCTTTGCTCCAAAGTGTCTTTACTGTCAATTCACCCTCTTTAACTCCTGAGCTTCTGCTTATTTGCCCTGAACGGGCCTGGCTGTGCAGCATCTCTCCCTGGCACGGGCCTAAAGCAACAATTTGTAACCCCAGGCATGTCCTGTGTGTCTGTTACAGAACTCACCTGTCACCCACCATGTCAGCCCTTCCAACAGTGCTTATTTCATCTTGGTGGACACGTACCTGAAGTGCTTCCTGCCCACAGAAGGAAGTGTCCTTCCTCCACTTTCTTCAAATCCTGGGGGAGCCATCCCTTCCCCAACTCCCAGGTAATGACTGCAGTGCCAGAGGCAAACTGTGGGAGCAGTGCATATAAAATATGACTAACTGAACAAAATCTCTAAAAAGTAGAAAGCACCTTCACCCTTTGATCTGTATGTACTTGTTATTATATAATTACAAAATGCAGTAGGAACAGTGACCTGGTGTTTGGTTGTCGTTGCAGCAATCAGTAATTTTAGTAAGCTACAGAAGTCTATAATGTGTAACCAACCGTGGAGTTTGAAAAGCTGTTTTCCAGTTTACCGTCTGGTGATTAAAAGCAGTGATACATTTCCCTGCCCTGAGGATTACTGACTTGTTCCCTTGTCCTGAAAGGTCTCCAGCAGTGCCTTTCTCTTCCTATGGCATGCACCACACCAGCCTGCTGAAACGGCACATTGCCCACCAGCCCTCTGTGAACGCTGACCCAGCGTCCCAGGAGATCTGGAGGTCAGAAACGCTGCTTCAGGTAGGTTGGATTTCTTGCTGCTTAGTGAAGGCTCTCATCTTTTTAAACCAGAGGCTGTTAATGCCATTTTGCTTCAGCTTGTTTTTGGAACTGAGCAGTGCAGCTGTTGCTTTCTGTTAGTGAAACAAAGAACCACTGTGAAATGGTTAAGTTGTAGCTTGGAAAGGCATTTAGTATCTTTGTCTTCAGATTGAGTTTCTGATAACTCGTCTCAAGCATTTGAGTCGTTTTCTTCTCAGAAGGTTTCTACACCTGATTTTTTAACCTTACATCAATTCTGTGCTCTATGCAAAAGTTGCAAAAGTTCTGTTCACTGGGAAGAGAAAACCTGGACTTAACAGTTGTCCTGAAACAAGTTCCTACAATGTTGCTGAACTGACTGGCAGGTGCAGGAGTTTGTCAGCTCAGTCAACATAATAAACTGAAACGTCTCAAATAGATGCCTGTTCATTCACCAATACAGCTTAGTTTTCAAATTACATCCTATGGTCTTCCTTAGGCCTCTCTTGTGGCTGACAGTCCTGGATTATTTCTTTTTCCCTAGCTGAGAAAATACTTGTTTTGCAGATCTTTGTTGAAATGTGGCTTCATCATTATTCCCTGGAAATGTATCAGAAAATGCAGTCCCCTCATGTCAAGGTAATAGTTTGTACTTTATTCGTGAACATCACCTGGTGGTTGAAGTCTTATCTTGGGGTAAATCTCTTATTCTGTGGAGAATTTTTTTTGGTACATTTGTCCAAAGAAAAGATGAAACTTACCAGAATATGTATCTACATGAGTGTGTCAGAATTGCTAATCCACTTATGAAGAATGTTGTCAGTAAGTGTGTCATTCAGATTTGCCTTCATTGCAGAAGTTGTGTTGGTTTTGTTCTGGTTTTTGTTTGTTTTTATTTTTTTGTACAAGATGAGTTTGTGGGATGGTCACAACAATCTGAACACCAATAATCAAAGTACTAATGATGGAGAGGATGCCCCTGTAAAACAATTGTGTTAAATCCCACTAGGGCAATATGGCTGCTAAAAGTATCTAAAATTGATTTCCAGCAGAGAGAAGCAGCTGTTACTGAAATACCAATTAGTGATTTCTGAGATCCATAAACATTTTTTAGCATAACTCCAAATTAAAAAGCAACCTTACTGTCCTTCAGTATTAAGCAAATAAGCCATTTTTGTTGTCTCATATTCCAAAAAATGCTTTTCACCATAATGGTGTCAGAAGCAGCTCTGTAACTACAGAGTTCAGACTGACAAGCTCTTGCTCAGATAATACACTGTTACAAGCAGTTTGTGGTGGCCTGTTCAGTAACAAACTACTGCATGTAAGAAATAAGTGTTGGGGAGGCTAAGGTCAAAGGCATTATAAATGTAAAGGGAATTTGAAGGAGAAAATGTTGATCCTCTGAATTCCCTCTGGGTCACAGTGGGACTTTCGTAGAAGGGGACAGAAATATAAAAGCTACTCAGGATTTATTCCTGTGTGAAAGAGCAATATGAGAGTTGATTGACTGAGAAATTCTAATCCTTCACTCCACAGGATATGAAATAAAACAGTTATATTTTGCTAGGGAAAAACATTGGAGAGCTGAAGTGTGATGGGGTTTGTCTTTTATTCTTAAAGTTGAGGTCAAACTCACTAATGTTGCAAAGTCTCCACTTGGGACTCCCAGCAGCATGGCTGTGCACCTGTGATGGAAAGGCTTTGCTTGAAGTACCTTTGGTCTGTCTGTCTGTCCAGTCTCTGTGCATCAAGCGCTGTGCTTAGGCCAGAACTGATGATTGCTTTAAACTTCTCTCCTCTGTTCACCCTCTGTATTTCAGATGCTCTCTTCTAGCACTAGGGAGCAGCAGTTGCAGACAATGACTATCCACGTTATAGTGGAGTAGGGCCTAGATAGAGCTTTCAGTTCTCTGAAATCAGCACTTCAGGATCCTCCACAAGGTGTGTTGAGCAACAGCTTGAGGCCATTACTCCCCAATGGTATTTCAGTTTCATCTTTGATGGGAAGTGATCACGAACACGTAAAATAGGAAAGTCTCCACTCTTTGGTGGGTAGAACACTGGAATGGGGGACTGGAATTCCCCATGACACCCATAAATGGAAGAAGGATCTGTCCTGCAGGACTGAGGAAAGGTTCCAGATCAGCTCATGACAGGACTGTTCATAGGCCTGTGATGCTTAAACTAAGCTTTTTAGACTGGTCTCAGCGTGGGCTGAAGGAGAACACTCTGCCTCACAGCTCATCAAATGAGGAAGGAGAATATCCAGGAATTAAGTTGTATTTTAACACAAATGTTAAAGGCTTTGACTGGAAACCCAAGATCACCCTAAACTCATTTGTGAAATTACCTATTAATAATTATGCAGATTCACTTGATCCCATCTAGCTTTGTGTGTGTGGAAGGAGGGGTAATTAGTGGCTATTCACCCCTGGATAACCTGTTTGACCATCAGTGATTTGAAATGGCTACATACCTGTATTGGAAGGTGGGATGAGGTTCTGCAGAACTTGCTCCTTCTTTATCCAGCAGCCAGGTTTGTTTGCTTTGATGGGCCAAGACAGATCCCAGATAAATACGTAATTTTCTTGTGAAGTAGAATCATAGATTTTTCCTTAAACCTTGTTTATGTCATCACAGAATTCTCTTTACAAGTAGAAGGCAGTGGAATGGCAATAAATAGTAAATAATTTCTTCTGACAAGATATGCTACTTTACAACTTCGAATTCTTTCTGGGTGTGCTGTGAACCTGAGGTGGAAGCTATTTACTATGCTGAGTGTCACTGTTTTCCCCTTTAATTCCACTAATTTCCAGTTCTTTTGTCTGTTTGCTTTTTCTTTCTCTGATGATCCAGAGTCCAAGAGTGCAGCATCTCTTTTCTTATCCCTTCTGCCGTAATCACAATGAACCCTTAAAAAAGTAGTTTGATAAAACCTCCTGTAATGCTTCCTGACCTTCCAATGCCAGGTGCTCAGCCCCCAGCACTGCATGTGGAACACCCATGAGACTCCAGGGTCTTGGACGTTCCTGGGGCAGGGGAGGCAGTTACGAAGCACAGGATCTTCCTGAGCTGTTGCAGAAACAATCCTGCAAAACCCAAAGATGCCAAAGTGACACTGGAGGAGATTGGGTAGAGGCTGTTTGAAGACAGCAGAGGTGTGATCTGGAGAGTTAGTTTAGATGCCTGACAATAGTCATTGGGACCTGTGTAGTGTACATTTTTTGTTTCATGTTTTTTCATTAATTTCATACATGTCTGTCACTGTCACCACAGTATCCTCTTCATCAAATTGACAAAAAATACTCTTTACCTTGTTCATTCCACAAGGGATTTGGCTGAGACTTGCAGAGTCTTCAGTGTTACGGCAAGATGCTTGTTGCATCAGCACATAACACTGTGTAGGTGTGTCTTCTGCCTTTTTATACGTGTGATGTTTCCCTAATAGTGAAAGTAATTCCCTCTTTCGAGGAAATTCACAAGACCTGCAGCCTTCCCAAATGGCCTGTAATTAAAGAAAGACAGGATTTCTCTGAACTAGAAACTTTACAAATTGAGTTTCTTCCCCATATATAAGCTGTGTTTCTCCAGCAGCACAGGAAGAAATTACAAAGTTTTCAAAACAGAGTTAAAAAAACTTGCAGAACATTGCACTCTTTTACTCCATTTTAAACAAAACATTGCCACAGTGTGTAAATCCTTATTGCTGTAGTGCAATTAACTGAGATGGGGAGTTTATTTGGAGAAAGCTCCATATACCCCACCAGTACTTGCTCTAAAGGTAGTGAAGAAAACATCCACTTTTTTGACACCTGCTCCCAGTTGTATTTCCAAGTTGATAGAGGGTGTGAAATACTGTGGAATCAACCTACAGAACACCAGAAAGAAGAGGATACTGTGGCTGCAGTTGTTAGTGTGATATGTTGTCCCTGACTGTATTTGTGATGTTCATTTTTTTCCCCCCACCCTTCTTCCTTGGGCTCATTCTCACTTTTTTTTCTCTTGCTCTCTTCTCTCCTTTTTTCCCTCCCCCCTTCCTTTTTGTTTCTGTTGTCTCAGCTGGAGGTTCTCCACTACCGACTCAGTATCTCCAGTAAACACCACGGTAGTCCTGCCCAATCCAGCTACCAGGCCCTCCACGCATACCAAGTATTACCATCTTTTCATTTTGTTTCCTTTTTAAAAATCTTGTTCCATCATATAATCTGCGAAGTGTATTGGTGCTGGTTATACAGCAGCTTTTTCTGCCAAGGTTTGGTTTTACAACTTGATGGAGAACACTGCATTGACATTTACTATATTTTTCAGTGACACAGGTACTGAGAGATATTAGCAAAGGTCGTGGAGAAAACAGTTAAAATCCATGAGGACTAATTGGGAACTTTTCTAGAGATGTGTTTTTGTAATGCAGTGTAGAAAGATTCACCAGCTGTGCTGACGTTTTTTGACATCAAAGCTGTCTTCAGTGATGGCAGATTTCTGCCCCTCACTCACTGGTCATTTAAGCAAACATTGCATGGAAGAAAAGATCAGAATTTGCATGGCTGTCACCCAAATTAAGGTAGGTAACATTTAGGGGTTTTGGGCCAAGGAAAGGTCATTGGATAATATGTACTAAATTTGTAGTGGCAGTGTGAACCTGGCTGTCCACTTTTGCAGAAGCACGAGTGGTACATTTGCAGATTGTTCAGGAAATGTGCATGCAAAAACATTCCTGTTGGAACAGATTGCTGTTTGCTCTTTCCCTACTTCAGCCTTTATTCATTGGGTCTTCATTTTGGGAATGGGGAGGGCTAAGCTTATGTACTGTAAATCTCTTTAGCACTACATGGCATTTCCCTGATCTTTAATCCTTTTTTCTTTTTTGGTTTTTTTTTTTGTCCATTAAGTGCTGTGATATCTCAAGGAACTGCTTAGAAAGGAACACAGAAAGTACTACTTTAAATCCTTTTTACTATTATGTTGATCTAATTACTGTGTTAAGAATTAAGAATGGCATACGGCCATCCTGTAAGATAAGGTTTGACAACAAAAACACTTGTGGGGAAAAATAGTTTTTAAACCAGTGATGTTCATAATTGAGCTGATCCAGGCCAAGAGGAAATCATGAGAATTGCTAAGCGGAAAAACTACTAACATCACCCAAAATGATGCCTTGAGATAGTGGTGGTTTTGTAAATTCAAAAGTTAAACCTTGAGGGAGAGCGTAGCATTTTTTAAAATAACAGCCTTTCAAGGCCTATAGCAGAGTACTCAGCCTCTTTAATTCTTTCTGGAGATCCTGATCCAAAATCCTAGGACAGCTTCTCAGTTCTAGCCTCTTCAACTCTCCTCAGGACTGTAGAAAACGCGCTGACATAAGCAGGAGCTGTTAAAAACACAAGAGCAGCCTTCATTTGAATTAGTAGCTGTTTATCCTTCTCTTAGAAGAGTCTCAGATGATGACAATCTATCACCAAGCCTTGAATCTTTTCCTGGAGTGAACTTCACAGTGTATGAAAAGTCTTAAGAGACTGTAAAAACACATCTGCTTTGCCTCAGGCATTGCAGAGGAAGGACACAGACACACACAGACACACCCCTCTCCTGGCCCCCAGCACTGGAAATACTTTTAAATGGATTTAAGAGGAAGCTTTTTGTATAAGAATGCCTGCCAGTCCCTTAGAGTTATATTCAGTGTCTTAACCTCAGCGTGGCTGCTCCTGACATCCTGGAAACATCTTGCAGCTATTGTCTGATACACTCTTCCAGGACTTTCCATTACACTTGCAGCTGTAACTTGTGTTTCACGTATGTTCTTCTCAATTTCTGTGAAACTTAGAAATGGTGTCTCAGAATCTGCCTTCAGTGGTGGATTGAGATTAGTTTACTACTCTTAAAGTAGGTTACAGTAGCAAAGGAGTTTGTGCTTTGTCCCCAGATTCTGCAGCAGACCAGCTGTGGTTCTGGGCACCCAGGAGAAACAACTCTTTTTACCTCATTCACCTGCCTCCTGTATCATACACACCCTTCATTAGAAGCATCACTGGCTCACCATCACTCCTTGTGCTACTCCCACCCCTAAGGATGCTGGAACCAACAGGATCACACAGGACTCCAAGCAGTTCTTACTCTTACCATTACTCTGTCTAGGATTATTCTCTCTTAGAAGGCAGATGAGTACCAGCTTAGGAAGGAGAAGTCAGTAAAGCCAGCCATGAGCATAAACAAAGGACCTGCTGTGCTGTCTGCAGCAATGAACTTATAACCATAATGAAAGGCTGAATATTCTTTTTTCAGAAAGGGGTAGGTTGAACTCTATGAGTTACCCTGTTTAAATCTGACCCAAAATTCAGTGCATTAGGGTACTGTAGATACCTTCTCTTACAATCAAAATATGCTACTGTTTCTTAGTGAACTGATGGCAGAAGATTGATGCAGCTTGTCTTGGGGAACAAGCCTGCCCCAAATCTGGTGGCACCAAACTATGCTGAAGAACCAAGAAGGAAGAGAGCATTTCTTGTATTTTGAGCTGAGAATATAATTTTCCTGAATTATTTCCTGGACATTTAGCATATGACGCTCATTAGCTTCCTCTGTTTTGCTTTGAATCTAGGAGTCATTTAAGCCCACTGAAGAGCACGTGCTAGTGGTAAGACTGCTTGTGAAACACCTGCATGCTTTCAGCAACAGCCTGAAACCAGAGCCCCTCTCCCCTTCCGCCCACTCCCACACAGCCAGCCCACTGGAGGAGTTCAAAAGGTAGGTTTAACAGGTAGCAGCCTGTCTCTGTATGGGGCTTCTCTCTGAAAAGGTCAGCGTTCACCAAGAGGTTGAATTACAACGTTTTGATTGCTAAATACAGAAGTACAGTGTTGAAATACAGGAGAGGGAATGGATTATGTTTCTTACATCCACTGAGCAGGGAGCAGCTTCAGCAGCAGCTGTTACAGTCCTTTCTGTATTTGTACTTGTGGAAATGGGTTGTTGGTTGGCTGGCTTGGGTTGTTTTGGTTTTTAAATTTGCTTCTGGTTTATCCATGTGACTGTCTTTGACTCTGTTTGCAGGGTTGTAATCCCTCGGTTTGTCCAGGAGAAACTTTATATCTTTCTGCAACACTGTTTTGGCCACTGGCCTCTGGATGCCTCTTTCAGAGCTGTATGTACCTGCTTCTCTCTCTAAGCCTGTGCTTAACAACTGGGGAGGAGTTATTGCTGTTTAGCAGCTATTTCTTGATCTTTACATGGACATTTAATATTAGACAAAAAAGTGCCAATTATACATAAGAAGGAAGTTGAGTAGATCTTGATGAGAACTACCACAACTTGTTGGCTGATTTTCCTGACAGTGAAAATGGCTGTTGATTGCAGGGGAAAAGAATAGGTGTTAAATGCACCTTAAATGTAGCTACAACTAAGTTCACAGGTTATTCTGAGTTGGAAGGGACCCACAGGAAGGTGGTGTTCTTGGTTTTTTATTGTAGCAGCTGTTTGAGTGCCATTTCATTTGAGTATTACAGAAAATCCACACTGGTCCTAAGAACATTTTTTTCAGTTTTTTTCAAAGGTACTCAGATTACTAGAGAGAGATGTATTCCTAAAAACTTTTTGGTGTCATTTAGTTAATATTCACTAGGTTTTAAAGAAACAAACCCCCTTTTTGTCTTCCTTTCCCCCCAAAATATTGATATTCGTGTGGTTTTATGTGTGATTTTGCTTAGGTCCTTGAGATGTGGTTGAGTTACTTGCAGCCTTGGAGATATGCTCCAGAAAAGCCACCACAAAGCGCAGAGCCTTTGCCTCGCAGCGTGTCAGAGAAATGGTAAGGAGGAAAGCTGCTGTGAGGAATCTGAACCAAACCTCAAGTAGATCTGAGTAATGATTCAAGAAGTATCCACCAATATGAATTAGTTTCATGTACAAGACTTCTTAGATCACAACTTCTTATTTTGAGGGTATTCTTTGGTCTCAGTGCAAACTGGCCATCTTTCCAGAGACAGGATAAAACACTCCCTTAATGGCTAACTTGGCAGAAGACAAAATAACAGTTATTTCAATAGCTGTGCTGACAAACCCTGTACTCACTTTGACAGGGCTGCCTTCATTCAAGAAAACCTACTCATGTATACCAAGCTGTTTGTAGGATTTCTGAACAGAGCTCTTCGAACAGACTTGGTCAGTCCCAAAAATGCCCTCATGGTGTTCCGGGTAGCGAAGGTCTTTGCCCAGCCCAACTTAGCTGAAATGATCCTGAAAGGTAAAACGATATTTTGGCACCTTCCACTGTCCTGTCTCAATCTTTCTTCACAGTAGCTACTTCTTGCCTGAGAAGCACTCGGGTGAATAGCCTTCTCTCCCATTTTGCATGCTGTTTGGCCATTCAGAAGTCTGTGTGTCTTCACTAATGTTTGTCATATTGGTTCAGAATGTCTGCAGTTGTTTTCTAACCACCATCATTTAGATTTCAGTCAACAATTTTTCCTTAAAAAACACAAAACGCAGTGTTTCTTATGTACTTGTCTTGATTATTTACCTCAGGATTAAAATTTCTTATATCTCTGAAAGTCTCTGTACTTAGCACAGGAGCTAATCAGCTAGTCGTGCATGCACTTTGGGATAATTAGGACAGAGTAAACTGGGGAGAGGCAAGATTTGACAAGTACCAATGTCTGAAGTGTCATGATTCTCCACTGCCTTTGTTGAAAAAGGTTACAGGTTTAAAATGCTGCCTGTGTGATCTGCATTTAATGCACTCTTGACATTTTCTGCTGTGGGCAGAGAGAATGAAGTAACAAAGGATAATTAAGGCCTCTTTTCCCCTAGAACCACCAGAACCACCTGTCTATCTAAAAGGAAGTTGCCCAGCAGCCTTAAGATAGCTAGACCTTCCCCAGCAAAACCAGCAGTATGTAACCATCTTCTCTGCTTTTCCAAATTGCAGGAGAACAGTTATTCCTGGAGCCAGAACTTGTTATTCCCCACCGTCAACACCGACTTCTTATGAGCCCCACTCTTGGTGGGAGCTTTTTGTCATCACGGTCTCCAGCCGTTACAGATGCCTCATTTAAGGTGAAGAGTCATGTTTACAGTCTGGAAGGACAGGAATTCCAGTATAAACAGATGTTTGGCACAGAAGTCAGGAATTTGGTAAGCAACAAACTTCTTGTCACCTCCTGTTCTACTTTGGTGTTCTCAGTGCTGAGCATCCTTGTTCTGAGAAGTTAAGAGTGGGAAACTTCACACTCAGCATTGTTGTATAATTTAGTTTGCTGACAGTGACTTCTGGAACCTGAAGGGTCTCAGTCCAGCACAGCTGTAAAAATCTGCTTGGTCTTTGCTAAATAAGAAGTCAGTGTAACAGCTTGCTCTGCCTTGGAGGGGCACATGATGGGTATTTCCTCTCAAACGTGCTTTCTGTGAACTTCTGATTCACTGTATTGATCAGATCCTATCAGCAAGCCAGATAAAACAGCAGGAGCTAAAATAAGCAGCTGAAAAACCTAAGGAGCACTTGGGTTTCTTAAATGCTTCAACAGCAAAGAACTACCTTCGCCCTATTGGAAATGCAACTACCAGTCAGCACAAGTCCCTCTAAGCTGAGAGAGTGAGTTTGCTGGGATTGCTCTCACTGCCAGCTATCAGGGCCGTTTTACCCATGGATTGTGTTTGGGTTTCTTTTTGTTTTAGGTGTTAAAACTGGCTCAGTTAATTTGTCAGGCACAGCAGACAGCAAAATCCATCTCGGACCATTCTGCAGAGACAATGGCTACCCAGTCCTTCTTTTCGTGGTTTAGATTTACACCATCTGATATGAACGGTTCCTACACAGGCAATGACCTGGATGAAATTGGGCAAGACAGCATCAAAAAAACAGATGAATATTTAGAGAAGGCACTGGAATACTTGTGCCAAATCTTTAAGGTAGGTAATGTCTTTCTAAGAACTTGCACAGCATGAGCAGGAGTCAGGATTCCTCAAATGGCATGTCTGGGTCTCCTGTGCTTTGTGGGGTCACTGTGCCCTGCTGGCAAATTTTGTTTTTAACTTCTAGACTGACTTCACCTGACCACTTCAAAACCCATTTCAATAGATCTGTATTTGGTGCTCTGAGTTGTTAAATATCAAGCCTACTTTGTTTCAAGGGACCACTTTTTTGGACTGTATAGTTTATACCTGGCTCTTTACTTGGGCCTGTCCTTACGTTTAAAAACGAGCAAGGCAATTGTATAAACAGTCCAGGAGCTTCTAAGTATAGAGGTATGAAAGTACAACAAATAACTGCAGCTATGGATGAACTGTTAGACTCAAAAGAACCAATTAATTTCTTTGCAGCCACACTCCCTTATACAGAATTGACCTAGGAGACAGCTGTTTGATACTCCTTGAGAGCTCAGGGACATGCAAACAGACCACCTTTTTTTGATTAATCTGGAGACTTTTATCTCCTTTTAATGTCTAACCAAGCAGTTGTTTGTGTCTGAGCTGGCTGTCAAAGACTTCCAGTACTAATGAGTTTGTGAAGTGACAAATAAATAGGGAGTAGATCAAACACCTGCTTTAAGAACTGTGTTATTTTTGAGCAGCTGAGTGAAGCCCAACTGACCCAGATGATGATGAAATGTGGGACAGCTCAAGATGAGAATGGGAAAAAACAGCTTCCAGACTGCATTCAAAGCGAGGACGGCCTCATTCTTACACCCCTTGGCAGGTACCAGGTGAGAGAAAAAACCATTCCATATCCCTGCATCCATTGTTCCTGAAAAACTAAGTTGTCCTTCTAAAATCAAAAGAAATATAACTTGAGGCTAAGGGAGGTGTCATTTTGAAAGTGTTTCAGTTGGGAACTGCAAGGTGAGGCTGTATTTTCCCATTTTTAGATCATAAATGGCTTACGTAGATTTGAGGTGCACTACCAAGGAGACACGGAGCTGCAGCCCATCCGCAGCTACGAAAATGCCGCTCTGGTCCGGCTCCTGTTTCGCTTGTCCTCAGTGCTCAATGAGAGGGTGAGTGCAGCCCTACCTCCTTCTGTATTGTACAGTCAGGTTTCTGTTCTTCCTTGCACGTGCACATGCATGACACTTGGTTTGTTCTTACTCCACGTCCTTCATTGTGGTCGAGATGAGTATTTCCTCATAGGATCAGACCTGCCTCTGTACCTGTAGTTCTGATTCTCCTACACAAAGCACTTAACATGTTAATAATTAAGGTATTCTTTATGGTTGATGAACGGTGGGGTATCATTCAGAATGAATGTTTCTCAAACAGGAAAAGCCTAAAGCTATGACAAACACAAGGCAAGTCTGCACTAAACTACTGTTTAAAAGTGCATTTTGATCTCCTTTATTTCCTATAATTCTCATGCTATAAATGAAGAAAGCTGTAAAATAAGTTACACTTACCTTAGGAGAATAGTTGCAGTAGAACACTAATGTTTTCATGTTTCTTGCCTCAGTTTGCTGAGCAGATGGAAGTTCTTTGCTCCAGGGAAGACTTTGTTGGCAGACTTTGTCGCTATCATCTCACCAACCCCCACCTTGTACAGAAAATCAGGTACAGTCCCGTGGTGAAGGACAGGATGAGCCAGAACTGGGGTCCAAGGATCAGCCTGAGGTTTCTGGCCAGCTACAGGACTCTCATTTCTTTGCTGATGATCTACTTCCTTGCATCCTGGTTTTACATTGGGCCAGTGGGCTGCACATTCATTATCCTGACTGGGTATTTTCTTTATGCTGTAATCATGACTTTTTTCTTTGAAGGTTGGAAACCACATGAACACTAGTTTCCTTCTCCTGGCTTACACTTCTAAAAATAAATGTAAGGGATGAGCCTGGGATTCAATGACTAAAATCTTTTAATTATATCAGATCTTACTAAAGTATTTTTAATACTAAAGTTAACTGAGTTTTATAAACAATGATGTGGTCTTGTGGAGATAATCAATGTAAATTTTATTTTTATAAAAGTATTCCTAGAGAATCAAGTGAATGAGTTTGTTTTGTTTTTTGAGGGGGGGAAGAATGAACCATCAATATTTATGAAACTGAAACAAACCTTGCCATATTGAGAAATATTTTGGATTCAGCAGTAACTGCATTGAAGCCTCTTACATTGTTCTAAAGCAAGAGCTGCCTGTAGGACCTCCACAGCACACTTACACAAAGGCAGAAGAAATAGCAGTGCACACAGAAATTTACAGGGAGTTGCACTGATTTTAAAAAACCAAAACACAGAAGATGGGGTAAGGCAGCAAGAGCAGCATCTCACAGCTGAGTGGTGGGCTTAAACCTCCTCTGCCTGCCTGAGGCCTCCCCAACCCAGGCAGGGTTGTCTTCTACCTCCATAAACCCCTTCATGTTTGCTCATCTGCTGGAGCCCCTGTGCTCAATGGGGTTATTAACAGTTGCTTGAAAAAACAGAAGGTACTGCTCTGTTTTCCCCCGTAACCTTACTGTAACTAACCTGGCAGTTTTGGCCAGCAGATGGGAACATTCCTCTCTTGGAGATCCACAGCTACGTTGCTGTCCTCTCCCCCTGACATGAAAATGCCAAGAAGTTCCCTCTTGTTCCATCAATGCTTCAGGAATCCATCAGCTCCCATCTCAGGCAGCTGCTCTGCAGCGTTACTCCTGTAAAATACTAAGGCACTCACCCAGCAGTGCGATGAGAGAAAACAGTTACTGAAAACATTAGAGCATCGCCATGCACATTGTAACATTCACAGCAGCATTACATGGAGCTCAGCCCCACCCCTACCCAGCAGGATGGGGATCCCAGGCAAGTGTCTCATTGACACAGTGGCACAGCTCAGGCATTTGAGGGCCTTGGCTTTGTTAACTTGTTTGCTTAAACTGCCCCTCACCACGACTTCCAAAATCAGCTCTGTGGTCACAGGACTTGGATCAATTTCTCTACTTTTTTTTTTTACCAGTTAAAACCCAACATCTGACATTTCTAGATGCCATTACTAACCTTTTGACCCTTCCAGTTCAGTAAGAGGACAGCAAGGAGAGTGTTGCAGAGGACACAAAGCCATTTATGATTTTGTGCCTAACCTTCAAAGCTTGTGGGTTTTCACTTACCCCAGAACACAGTAGCCATCATCCATTGACAATGGAACTGGTGGCTAACATGGGAAGACCAGAATCATGTCTAGCACAGGAATAATAATAAATTTATTACAATAGAAACCAACAGATAATGCATTAGTTCATGTACAAAATACTCATAGCATTCTGCTGCCTCAGTGCTTACTAAATTCCCACATTCAAAAACATCCTAAAACTGATGACACCACAGAGATTTATGGAGGTCATTGCAATTTCTTGACACTTGAATAAGAGAGCCCAGCTACCCTTTCAGGTGTGCTGCACAATACAAAGGTGGGGCAGGGATGTAATTTCTGATATTGAAATTCCTCTACAGCAGGAAATTAAGTTAAGCATGGGTGAATTATGAAAAACACATGAAATTTCAGTTACTACTTGTGGCAAATGTTTTATGTTTTCAATAGAACTGCCCAACAATAAGGCAGCTGATGATTGACTTCAGTGCCCAGCACTGCTCAAGGCACCTCTACTCCCAAGCTGGTTTTCGCCTTTTCTGTTTAAACAAACTCGTGTAGGGTAGATACATTCTCACTCCCCAAGGAAGCCAGATGCCTCAGAAAGACTCCTAATAAAAGAAGAAATGTAGTTACAAGCCAGCTGGCTTGACTAGTGGCACATGGCCGTTATACTGTTGGTTTTTCACCACCACCACCTTTCTGTACACATTTACTGAATTTATAGAGGAAGTCACTGTGCACAATAATATCTCTTCTTTCTCACTGACATCACCATTTTGGAATAAGACATGTGGTCCATGCTAACCAAAACCCATTTAAGACAAAGTAGCATTTCAAATAAGCTGTAAAATACCTTTTTTGCTCTATTTGGTTCCACACTCTCAGCTCCATGTGTAATTATCCAGATTTATCTTCACAAATTCGATGGACACCTTAAAAGGCTGTAATTTATCCCAATTCTGGGCAAAGCTAATAGGCAAGAAGATTCCTACAACCACTGAGAAGTTTGCAAGGACATTCTAGATGGAACTAATTTATTTCTGGGGCAGTATCAGGTCACAAAACATACAGTGTGAAAGGAATACTAGCACTGAGCAAACTTTGAAGCAAATTAGGACATTTTCTCCCTACTCCCTCTTATACCAGACTCCCTGATGGAAGTCCACAAATAATTTCTTCTCTAAGAAGACAATAAAAACTCATCCAAAATACAGTCTCAAGAACCATATATACACATGTTGTATATTTGAAAATGCTGGCAAAAGTCCACTGAGGCAGAAGATAAAAAGCATGAAGGCTAAGTCTAACATCAGGCTCTCTGGTCAACCTGACACCTAGAAACAAAACAACATAAGGCTTCTTTCTTCTGAAGTAACCTCTGCAAACCGTGATTTTCCAGTGGCACATGGAAGAGGCCAGCTGTTGAGACCTTCTTTCTTGCTTCACAAGTTAGAAAGTGAGCTGTTACGCAGCAGAGAGGCAGGCCTGGCGAATGCTTTGTGCCCAGGTGTTCAGCAGTGCTGTCACTGAATGCTTGTCTGGAAGTTGCAACAGTTTTGAAGTCATGTATCGATACACCGACTGCAAGAAGGGGTTGGCTGCTGGGAAAAAAGAGACAACAGATAAAGGAAGCTGTACGAAAAATATTTTTAAAAATCAAACAGAGTAAACGTGAGGTGTTCACATTTCCCCCCTATTACCACATCACACATGCCCAGCCAATGTCATGTCACCATCCTCATACCATACTGTCTGGGGTTCTTTATCCACAGAGGGCTCTGATCGGGATAGTCTGCTGGAACACTCAGCTGGAGGGGTGGGACATTTGGAAGATTCTTGTCATCTAGAATGCAAACACACTTCCCATCAGAACAAATCATTCCTTACTGAGGAAGGGGGTTTGTGCATAATTCAGCTTGGTTTCACTGTACATCTCCCTTTTTACTGAAAGGAAGTCTCATTGCTCACTTTAACACCACTTTAAATTTCTGGAAGAAAAGCCTGGCAAACATTGCTCCATCTCTTACACGCATCTTGCCAACCTCACCATTTCTTCATCTCAACTTCACCAAGTCACACATTTCATTTTTGAAAATTAAGTGCCTCGTGTACTAATAGTCAGGACAAAATCAATACCAATTTTTCCAAGGAAGGTGAGGAGTAAAGAATCTATTTTCCCTACTAGAATCCAAGAACAAAACAAGTAAATAGCCTACACCACTTTACGATGAACAAGCTAAGTTTAAAAAATCATGCAATCTGAATTTCTTGAACACACACCACTGTTAGTGGTCATTAATACAAATTGAAATAGACCCTCCAAAAAATTAACTCACCATTTCCCTGCCTCTGTCCTATTTGCTGGAGACACAACAACTCACACATCAGACTAGGTCAAATTAGGAGCTAGCATTATTTGCTAGCAACAAGCTAGACACTAAATGAGACTCCCAGTTGCAATGTCAGTGCAGGGAAAGGATCAATCAGTGTGAATGAAATCCCCAGGTGTACCCTGAAGCAGACTGTGCAGAATGTTGTGATCATACAGTGCTGTGAATGTGCTAAGTTCAGACTTCAGGCAGAAGTCACAGGTTAGCCAGATTCAAGACTGTTAGCAAAAACCTCCAAATTCCTACAGTCAAGCTCAGCACTTCTTTCCAAATGCAGCCCTTAGTCTCTCCTTGCTTACCTAACTTGCATATGAGATGAACTGTGCCGTTATTACTGCAATGGGAAGGGTCCAGGTTCACCAGGAATTTAGGATTTAACCTTGCAACTTCTCCTTGTAAGACATTTGGTATGGTCTGTCTCTCATCCTCTTCATATTTCCGTTTTCGAGGAGAAGCAACTGGGGCCCTGTGTAAAACCAGGTGAAAATGTTATTCCAACACCGCATTTGCCAAATATTTTACGAAAAAGGAGAGTGATAACTCCCCACCATGCATAAAAACCCATCTGTTCTTTTAATAGCTTCCACAAATAAACATGTTTTCCCCCCAGACAATGAGCACTTGAGGCAGACAGGAGGTCAGTGGCACGTACGTGATGGGTGGCCCGTGAATTGCGGTCATGGCTGGCATAAACGTTCGGTACAGGGAATGGTTGAACACTGGCGAGCGGATGTTGGCCAAGACAGCATCCAAAAGTGGCTGACACAGGTACTGCTGTTTGGTGGGAGGCACTGGAGGAGGTGGTGGAGTAGGCTGGAACACAACAGAAGCCCCTTTTCTTTTAACTGTCACCAGAAAAGTGATCTCTACTCTTGATTCTGCAAAATCTTACAGAGGTAAACTTGCAATGCATGGAATGCTAATGATTCTCAAAACTGCAAACTGTAACAGTAAGGGAGGAGAAAACAAACCAAAAAAAAAAAAGACATCTGCAGCTTTGGTTTAGGAAGGCCATGGAAGGGCACAAAAGTTCGCAGAAAAAATTATTCAAGTCTTGGCACAAAGCACAAGAACTTTAAAGTTCAGTTCAAAGATACACAGTTGACTGACATTAAGTAAACGCTTGCCCATATTTTCCTATTTTTGTATTATATCCAATCCTACTTGAAGCCTTAACAGCAGGAGTAACAAGAAATGCAAAACATTGTCTTGCCAAACCGTAAGACTCTTCAGAATTAACCGCTTCATCTTTGCTAGCACAAAGCATTACATACCACAGCCATGTCGTTTTTCAGCTTCTCCAGAGCAATTTCACATTTCTGCAGCGTCTTCAGGGGGCACCTGAGAAAGAGAAATTTCATCACCACAAAGTATTCACCTCAGCTGAAGTGTTTCTGCTCTCTGAGCCTCCATGCCACATGGCTGGATGCTAAACAACACATTTCTGGAGCAGCTGGGAAAACTGATGTCCAGCCAAAAGGAAAGAGTTACCGTTTGGAAGGGTCTGTCAGGATATCCAAGAGACTCTTCATTTTACTCAGGTCCTTCTTCCTGTCTGAAACAGTATCAGAGACACAAACACTGACTACCAGAACAGCTTCCATTCTTGCAGACAGAAATACAGTGCACTGTTAAAAGTACACAATTCTGTGTACACATGAGCCCACACTGCAGTGTGGATCACAGATGTTTCATCTAATCATAAATAAAGCCCTGTGTGACTAAAACCATCAGAAGTAATGGAAGACTCATGAGAATTTAAGAATAAGGATTTTGCCCACTCTTCATAGTAAAATCTTTAGTTATAGGCAAGAAGGAGCAACACACTTCATGTGATGTTTTTAATCCTTGGAATAGAAGACATCATAAAAGACAAAGTACTGATTTCAGCAGAAGAGAGAGTTGATAGAAATGCGTGGCTGAATAGAAGGAACCTCACCTTCATTTTTATCTATTTTATTGATCATCCTCCGGAGTGGCTCAATGTACTTTGATAGCTGTTTAAGTTTTTCCAGATACTGTTGCTCTTCTGACTGACCAGAACTGGCTGGACTCATGACAGAATTTGGATTTCCTGGCAAGAAGGAAGGCTGGGTGTCACAGGGTGATAAAAGATAACGCAGAACATTAGTCTCACATTTCAGAATCTGGATCTGAAAAGTGGCACTCTCAAAGTGTAGCTCATGTGGAGCATCCAAATCCACAACTGGACGCCCTCCAAAGTTGTGCTTGCCTGATCATCTAGTCTTTGTGCAGAAATAACATGTTCTGTGAATTCCCATTAAATACACCTTTCTAATGAAAATACCCATTTTTCAGGTCCTCATTTTGCTTTCACTCTGATGCATTAAACACTAAATCCACACAATGAATTTGCTGCAGTTTTCCTTAAGTTCCCAACTGCAAAGCACACGACACTAGTATAAGAAGGAGCCAGTATGTTACCTCCATTCACATTATTACATTTGGTAGAGAGAAGAGCACAAGTGTCAGAGTACACCTGGGAAGCACTTTTGGAGCAAATCAGTTGCCTGTGATTAAGTGGTTACATCCTTTACAACTGCATGCATTATGCCTCTATAAACTAGCTCCATTAAATTAAGTATAATTCTTTTTTTAAATATTGGGGAAGCTAGAAACTCATCACATAATTCAGTGATGAGAAGAGAGGTTTCAAATTATTTTGAGATATCCAAGCTGTTACGTGGTACATGTGACATGTTCACTACTGCCAACACCAGCTGCTTTGTAGAGCTCTTTGAAGCTTACACTGTGCCAAAAAAAACCCAGATTTCTGGGGAACTCTTACAGTTACCAACTCATGGTCTGCAGTATAGCTCTCAGAACATTTACCTGGAGTGTTTAGAGGACCCGGGGATGGGACACTGAAGTTCTGAGGTGTTCGTGCAGCTGCTGGGCTCTGGGATGGTTGCGGAGATGGACTGGGGAGAAAACTGCTGGGTGACGGTGCTGGGCCAGAGCTGTAAAATAAACATGAAATCAAACCTGCTAGAATCTGACAAGGAAGGATCATCATCCTGTGAGCAGACATGACTTTAGTAAACCTTGTTATGGCACTCTCTAATTCTGCCTTGATGAGGATTTCCTACACAGCTTCCTTATTTAAAATGTTTTTTTTAATCATCACAATCCCCTGTGCTGTTAGTGCCGTTGGTTTTAGAATGCAATCACTTCAATGGAAACAGAGTAAGATATACTGAATGCTTCTGGAAACCTCACCTTTCTGGCATTAAGGTAAGTCCTCAGAAGCAGCAGTGTGGCTCACCTGACGTTTGAGTTTGGCTGGGACGTTGGCTGGCCTGGCTGAGGCGATGGCTGTGGGGGTGGAGGCATTGACTGGGGGGTTTGAGCTTGTTGGACAGGAGATGGGGATGACATCATGGTAATATTGTTCTGGCTGACCTGAAATGTGGGAAAAGGCAAGATCAGTAACAACAAAAGGGAGAGGAGAATGGGAACCTAACGAAAAGGCTCCACCTGTGGAGAGAAGCATATCCTCGAGCCTACAAGAAATGGAAGTGTTAGTTTCCTTTCTCCCCCATAAGGGAAGTCCCACTCCTGAGGCTCTCACATCAGTACATCTTATCATCTTCACTAGAAATAACCATTAAAACTACACATAATTTGAATTAATTGTATAATAATTGTTTTTCACTTCCCAAACCATCACGTTGTAACTAAAATGTCAGAAGTGCCATGTGAAAAACCTGTGCTTTATTAGAACTAATGAAATGCAGGAAGAAAACACAGTTCTCACTTGAGAATTAAGTCATAAAAACCCCTCCTTATTTTGACATTCAGTCTTCAAAGGTCTGTCAGATGACTGTAGCTTTCCAACTGGTTTTCTTTAGGAAGAAGGAAAAAAAAAAATTAAGTAAGCCAAATCACCAACATCTTGTTTAAATAATCAGCTTTGAAAAACTGTGTGGAGATAGACATTCCAAACTGAATGGCTGTGTGGAAAAAAAATGAAGTAGCTTTCTGACCTATGGAGAATGACAAAGACATGAATAAGAGCATTTGTAGAAAACACACCAAACTCTGGGTAACAACCAAGTTTACTCCACACACTCCACAGTGCCAGAGCCAGACAATGCTCACATTTGAGCAACTTCTCATATTTGCTCTAATACACATTTTTCCCCTTGATCACTTAAAACCACACACGAAACCTTGTACAGCAGCCTGGAGCATGATACAGTAATGCAGATATTAAGTGATCACGTTTGTTTAAGGCACATGCAGGGTTCTCATGACCTGAGACTATAAATAAGTACACACAAGGATATATCATAGCTCAGAAACCCATGTGTCCATCCTGTAAGTCACTGAGCAGCACCTGTATGAATTAACACCTCTGTTTTTCCCTCAGTCTAAATCAAATTTAAGCAAAGATCCAAGTAAATCTGCCAGTTCCAAACATTTCATGGGCACTGCAAATTGGCATTGTCCTTCACTCTCTTGTTAAATATCCATCTCAATCATCAATCAGCTCATAAGACATGATATTTGGCACATTAAAAAGTATTGTATGGTCTACTTTTGCACATACACACTGAGTAAGACAGGAAATGTTTTGTTTGGAATAGCCCATTGCAGCTATGCAAGAGGCTACATTAAAAAAAACTAAATAGGGAACAAACAATCCCCAACTCTGTGCAAAACTAAAAAGCTCAAAGATGCTATTTTACCTTTTATTAAAGAATAGTGTAACATCAAATGCAGCCTGATATACTATGATGTTTTTTCCATCTTCAATAACCCCAGTACCTTCACAGCCTCCTCACAAAGACAATATTTAGAACAAGTGCAGCTGAAATGATGTTTTAGATCAGCTGCTGTATCTTCCTTTTCTCTATAATCAACAAATACTGAGACTGTGCCTACTGTTTTCCTTAAGAGGTGGACTCCTAACAGCACATCTCCTCAACAGCTGGAAAAGCATTTCTGGGATTGGAAAGCTCTGCCTCCCAGAGAAAGCAACCACCTCACCACTGTTTGGAAGGAAGCTGGGATGGACACTGCAAAAAAGCAGTCCCTGACTTTTTACATGCCTATTTAACATTCTGTTAAACAGCAAGGGATTTAGAAATTGGATGCTGCACCCATTTTTCATCAAATCAAATTAGGATCACTCTGAGTGGTTCGTAACTTCATGAAAATCAGGCCCCTTCCAAGTGTCTCAAGCAGGTTACAGACAATTACTTACAAAACATAAATGTACCTATAAACCCAAAAGACAAAAAAAAAAAGTCTCCCCTCTAAAGCTTTAACTCAATTGAACTCTTCTAACTCCAGAGTTAAACCACAGTTACTGATCATTTGTATACCCTTCCTCTTCAACAGAGATAAGGAAATGCAACTACATACATTTTCACGGAGAGATATGAATTTCTGCACCTACAAGCATGGCCATGGTCAGCTATTACAGCCCTCTGAATGTGAATTTGCTCTACAACTCTACAGTGACCCGTTCATGACACCAAGCCCTAATTTTCTGAAGTCTTGCTCAAAAGATATTCAGGTGTTCATGACAAAATTTTGCATTTATATCCACCAAATCAAAGCTATTCTGTGTTCAGAGCCCACTGGGCTGGAAGACAGGCATCATAGCTGGGTTTATCTGCAGTTTGCTGACACTCAGGCAAGGAACAGAACTCAGGAGAAAAATTACATTCTGAACTACCCATCACCAAGTCTAAACAGATTTTGATCCTACATATTAAATGATTAATGACCAAATGTATGCTGCAGCCCTTTACTCCTATTGTGAACAACTGCAAGGGCTCTGATGAAAAGAAAGTTATAAAACATCCAACTGACAATATTATTTAAGCATTTCTCAAAATTAAGAGGTGCAAAGGATATTTCTGATTTCTAATCCACTTGGAACCTGAACAAAATGTTTTGGCAAATTCTACTAGAGATTCATGTTGACCCAGAGCTGTCGAGTACATGGCTTTAAAACGTGTTTCCAGCCACCAGAAAACCATGACTCACCACTGACGCTACCACCTGCTTAGGAACCATTTTCACTCCAATTACTATAAACCAAAAATTTCTGTTCTTCTGCTTTCTTTAGTTGTTCAGCCTTCTACATCACTTCCACAGTCCTTGGCCTACTACTGAGAGAGTTACCTGATGACCAGTTCACGTGGGGTCAGAAATCAAAGCTCCTCAACAGCATTGAAAGTGATAAAAGACCAGCCCATGGCACTGAATGCTTGAATCAGAGGTCTTTTGTTACGAGTTAAATAGTAAATGTAGGCAAAATTAACATTTAAATATCCTTCAGACATCCTCACTGTCAAACCTAATATTGTGAATACTTCATGTGGGAGATGATTGTCTCTCCATATATAAACTGCTACAGTGACCAAAGCTCAAGGTGAACTCCCCTCTGACTCCTCACCCAAGCTGTGGAGTACATGGCATTTATCAGCTAACATATGAACACAAACACTGTGCTGGATTGAAATAATCATCCATCTCAAATGAGAAACAACAACAGAATTTGTGTGCCTTGGACTGTAGAATCTTTCTGGTCACTGTAACTACCTCTGCAAAAATGCAGTACTCTGACATCACACACTTTCCAGCTGCAGCTGGATGGGTGCTGCCAGCCTGCCCTACACAGGCTCTTCCCTGATACAGGTACAAGTGGAATCTCTGGCAGTTCCTCCTACACGACCATGAAAGAAAAGAACAGATCGAATTTTCCTGGGTCCATGATATCACGCCAAGAAGCTACTCCAACTGAAATGATCCAAGTTTACTAGTAATGAAAAAAGCACCTGTGCAGAGGCTGAACACATGACAAGGTCCTGGACACAACTCAGCCAGTACACTGCAGTGCCAACTTGCAACACTCTCATAAATCCATACTCAGAGTATAGACAAAGACTGAACAGAAACCACAAAGTTCTAATTTGAGACTTGAATCAATTCTGAACATGGAAAAGTTTTACATGTTAAGATCTATACCATTTTAATAATGCTTTATTTGATATCTCAAACCCCCAGAAAACCTACTGCAGTGTATTTAAAATTAAGAAGGACCCGTAAAAAACAAACCAACCTAAACAGCCCAGGGTGATAAGTAACACCAGCATGTTTGTAGTTTGGTGCAGAAGTGACCGTCCCCTCGCTTGAAAGCCAGTGCTACAGAAGCAGGCAGTGAACGCTTTGCACAACTGCTGACAATGTGCTTTGAGTCAGTAAATACCTGTGGCATTTGCTGTCCGCCCAAGGGAATGGAGCTTGGCGCTGTAGCAGACACAGCGGTGGTAGGCGGGAACCGTGGTCTGATTTGCATCCCACCTCGGGCCATAGGTGCGCTGATCATCTTTGAGGACAGAGGGACAACAGACAAAAGTAATCGCAAAACAAGAAATGCAGTGCACTGGCAGGATGAGAAGCACATGCAACCTCCAGGAATTAGGGGGAGGGGGAGCATGAAGGGAGGGTTAGTGAGCTCTTCTCTAAAGGTTAACCTAACGTGCTAGCCTAGAAACCAACCTCCTTTTTTATACCCCTTCTATCTGTTTTCAGAAAGCACCTAATGAATTCTAGTAACGAATTCTTGAGAGAGCCGATCTGTAGACTTAGATTCATTGATCGAGGGTTTACTGTGCTATACTTTCCATGAAAGGCTTTTCCTAACCTTTGCCTGACATCTTGAATTTCTAGATTGCTTTGAAGCAAGTACTCTAAGATTGCTCTCACTGCTCCATATAAGGACTTGAATAATGCCATAGGTTTCTGATGTGCTTTCTCCCACTGTGGACTCAAAAGGTTTAGCAGCATTTGCATGTGCCCCTTCATTACAAAACAATTTGTCAGAGTTCAACAGCAACTGCCAGTGAACGCTCCACAGCAAGCAGAATTTCACACCAGTCTAACCTATGACAGTGGAACAACAGCAAATACAACAAAAAGGACTTCAGTGTTTGACAAAGCTATTTCCCTCCTTTTATAACCCACAGAATAAGTCCAATATATCCTTTGAATTTCCACAATTTTAACAAATACCTGTTCATCTGATATTAAGCTGCGCTAAATTATTCTGAGTCCATAATCTTCCTCAAGCTTACTCGTGCATAGTTTGATTCTCCAGTTGTATAGACTGAGCACACCCTAAAGTACCATCATTTTGGATAAATTATGGAGGTTAGCATTAGAATTATTTTGTATTTTAAAACAGTATTAGGACTATGCTACTCTGTGGTGTCTAGAAGTCCCTTTCAGAACCACCAGCCTGCATGAGTCATACAGATTTAATTTAATACATACCTATATGTATAGCCCTTTATTACATGAAATTTGATATTACACTGATAATTCAATATATATTGAGAATTTACAAGAAATACAGCATATTTATCAGGTTGTATTCAGGCAGCTTTGACAGATTCACTTATCAGAAAAAGAGCTTCTGTTTGGTACTTTAAAGATGCACAGTAAAGTTCTCTGGGCTACCTTTTCTTTTTGCCTTACATGTTACCAAGGAACCTGCACAGTCCTAACTAGCCCAACCAACCCAGTTCTTGTGGTCTCCTTCCTGTAAATGGTCTGGGCACTCCTGCTTAGTGTTCTATGTAAATGGACTGAAGCAGCCAGCAACACGTCTCTAAAGAATCAGAGAATGCATGTGCTTACAATTGTTAAAAATAAATAAAATTAAATACAACATAGCAAGACTGAAAAAGAAAAGCAATAACTGATAAAGAAAATAGTGTCAAATTCAGCACAGCTGTTAGTTCACAACATCAGAGCAATGCAGTCCCTTTCCATCCAGGCAAAGAGGGATGGTCAGAGACAGGATTTCAAAAGAGAAACAAATGAGAGCACCTCAGACATCACACACACATGCACACGTGCACACACAGCATGCAACGGCCACCACGGCAAACACAACAACCCAGCACTGCCACAAAGCACAGGGGGATGCCATGAAGTGCAGTGAAGAGCTACAGTATCAACATGAGAGCTGGTGAAGCAGCACAACCCTAACAAAACAAAACAACAACAACAACAAAAAAAAAAGGGGGGGGGAGGTGGGGGGAGATTGCTAAGGGGAAAAAAACCCAACACATCCTTCCAGGCACCCCTGGAATCCCAGGGACGTTATGGTGACCCACGTGTCCCATCTCTGGTCCTGCTTCTCAAGCCACACCACCAAAGTGTGAAGATTTAGATTACACTGAGGCCAAGGAAATCAGAAGCATATTCACAGTTTAAGTGTCTGGCAAAACACTGAACACCCACAGGACAAACCTCACCTCAAAGGCTTTCAGCTGTTTGTAGTGATGCAGTTGTCCAACATGTGCACACGCACACAACTTGGGTTTGATTTGTGTTTTTTGAAATGTGTGCTTTCAAAAGGAAGTGTATATATAAATGACACCAATTCCACTCTCTTAACTAAAGTAATCTATTTTTCCCCATTCTCCAGCTGATTTGCTTTTATGAAACCTGTGACCCTTTGACAAAGGACTCAGGAAAGGGGGTTTGTTTTATGTAGAGCAACATATCCATGAAGGAGCTGTTCCTGTCCATCTAAAACAAGAACACAACCAGAGATGTTCAAGTACTTTTGAAAAATATTTTAACTGAACACAAATCCTCCTTCACAAGTGAAATTGATTTTATGGTGTAAAATTCTACATTCTGTAAATTGAGATCCATCAGAGAGCAGAAGAAGAGAGTCTCCCTCCAAAGTAAAGTACAAACCCTATTATTTGATCAAAATGCAGTGGGACCTGACATTTAGAACCCCAAACTTGTAATTTTCTTTCATCTAAAATCCAAACACTCAGAATTCCATAAACATACAGCTTCTGGTGAGCAAAGCACATACAGTGCCACTGCCACTCCACTGAAGGCAGCCTGGGTTTTCAAAGAGCAACAGCCACTCTGCATCCTGAAGGAATTGCACCACAACAGTGATCTAAACTTTATTAATACTTAACTCCAGTTGATTATAGATTTTGTTTTCTTGGTGCTGCAAGCACTTGTGTAGCTCTCTGGTCATTAGGACACTCACGCTATCAGGTTCCCTGTGAGTTACGCACTCACAAGGACTAAGCACTGAAGCAGGTTAAGGCTGACCTGTGTGGTATCTGTGTAACTTCAGAGAACTTCAAAACTCACATGAATCCAGGTTTAAACCTGGGATTGCTTTGACTTTTATGCAGAGAAGACATACAGAAACTTCATGGAAAAGGAAAAATGCAGACATCACAAGCAAAATCCCCCATTTGAAAGGCTCTGTTTAAATTTAACAAGCAAAGATTAGGATAGTTTGTTTATAACAAAAGCTTCCCTGAACCAAATGAAGAAATCAAGGCAGATTCATTAAAAATGCCGGTGCTAGTGAAAAATATCCTAAATGCAAAGCAAAAAATCTGGTCTTAGAAACTTTTTATAAATTACAGAAAATCCTTATACACTCTCAACACTGAAGCTGCATTGTAATATTATACACATCCACAATCTTAAAACTAAGTATTATATACAGAAAATATTTACACAAGTACAAGAAACCTATTGAGTTTTAGTAGACTCACACTGCAGTGGCATGAACAGAAACAGCGTAAAGCCTGTATGTGGAATTCTCTACACTCCACATGTGACGGATAAAGAGCAATCCCTGAGTTTACTACATGACCAAATAAAGCTGCAATACAAAACTCGCTGTCAACCATCTTATCACCCAAAACTTTTCAGATGCACTGTGCTGTTAAGCCACTGGCATATGAATTCACTAAGTGGGGCAACAATTAAGTTGATTGTACATAAACACAATTCATCCGCTTCAGGGTTGAAGTGCACCATCGAGTTAGTAAAAAGAAGAAAAGTCAGAGTCTCCTTCCAGTCAGCCTAAGCCCCCTGCAGCTGCCACCTGGAAATTATTTAAGAAACAAATACAAGTTTTAATTCACATTTCAACTGTAGAAAGAGAATTCTGCATTGCTGTCAGTACTGTACCAACTGTACTTACCACTGCTCAGCTTTTACATCCTGTGTTATGTTGACAAGTCAAAGGACCAAACCAGAAACAGAACTAGGCCACCAACAGAGGTGTGGGCCACATCAGATGGTACAAGACACTATCCCTGATACCAGTCTGGGAGAGGTACGCTGAAGAACCAATTGCCATCACAGTCAACAATAAAAGTGTCCAAATCTATAATATTACTTGTGCACTGAAGGGAAAATGGTGCATGAAGACACAGAATGTCTGGGTAAACAAAATGAACTCTACCATTAATCCTAGTCAGCCACATTTCATCTGTCTGCCTGTCTCTTCATCTACAAAGCGGTGATATTTGTACTTACCCATGTCTGTAAAATGCCTCAACTGCAAAATTTCTCAACACTAAAGAGGAAAGCCATGAAAGATTTTCATGATCTTGTTAAAAATGGGATGAGAGATCCAGCTCAAGCCATTCTCCATTTTTCCCCCATGTCTCTTTCATACCAGACACACATCAAGGAACAACCACTGGGGCTACAGGTGTATTGTAGGATAAGAAAACTGTGTTAGACAACAAGCTTTCACCCAGCACTTGTTTTTTGGGTTCACTTTAATGTAACTCTGCACTTGTGACACACGCCATTTTTATTTCACAATTCACATCCAGAACAAGAGCAATCTAGATCTACTGCCCATTTCACTCAGAAAAAGAATGGAAGATGAAAGGAATGAAAGAGAAATGCAGAGAGATTTCATTGTCTATACTACCTTTTTATAGTCAATACATGAGGATGGAAGGTAAATCACATGTGATTAAAGGTAGCAGGCAAAGATTCACAGTACAGAAATCAGTTTACACAACAAAGCAGTCACCTAAGAAAGTTTAACAAAAGAAAAGGTGATACACTCCAGGTACCAACAGTCAGACTTGTAGTGTGCCCACAGGAGGCCACCCTACTCGTGTGCATTCCTGTGTCAGTACAGGCAACAATCGCACCTACTTGGGACAGAGCATGCACAGAGAGGTTGTCAATGAAATCCTGCCTCTGACTCCAGGCAAAGGAGAAACAGCAGAGAAGACCATAACCCTTTTATAAAGAGGATGACCAGTGTCAGATCCCCTCATCAGAAACCACCAGGAACCCATCTCCATGCTCATCTCTAGCATGCATCTGCTACAGGCCTGTAACCAGTGACAGTGGCCCCTGAGCCCTTACCTGCCCTGACGCTCCCATCTGAGCAGCTTGGGCCTGAGCTGCCTGTGCTGCTGCTGCTGCCTGCTGCTGCTGCTGGACCAGCTGCGCTCTTACCTTGAGTTTGAAAAGAAAAATCAAAGTAAACACACATGCCTTATTAGGGCATGAAACTTCTGTTTCAAGTAGATTGACCGTTCTCATAAAAAAGGGTGTGGAGACAAGACCACCCTTACAAACTAGAGTTTTTGAGGTTTCTTTGTGTAAACAAGTTCCCATGTTTATAACATTCAGAACAGTTTTCCCATAGGCTGCACACTCAATTCAATTTCGGCTTGCAACTTCTTCCCTATACTATAAGTTCCTCTCTGATGATACTGGATATTTAACTTTCTGGCAGTTAATGACACACATGACACTTCCCCTCTAGCACCTACCAACGACCAGCATTTCAACTGTTTATACGTTCATTACAGCCGCCAGTGGGACAAACACGGCATTTAACTACCCCCAGCTTAGCTGGCAGGACCACAGAGTGGATGTATCAACTCATCTATTTCTCAAGCGTCGCTGACACGCCACTGCTTCCCAGCAAGGCCCAAAGAAAAACAGATCTGAGCTTCGGCTCAACAGCACATATGGAGCCCAGCTAGAAATGACTGCAATGCAACAGTTCAAAAAGCTGCACCGTTATGAGGATGGCCAGACAAAAGCTTCAACAGAATAAAATTATTGTCTCATCCACATTCTCTTCAAGGCAGGAACAACCAGCATCTTAAACTGTGACCAAGGCCTCTAAACGTGGCAGCAGAAGCAAGGCCAGCATGCCAGAGAGCCAACACTGGCTCCAGCCAAATGCACAGGCACCTCAAAGCCCTTGCTCATGTTCTAGAACAGCAAACATCAAGGAGGTAATTCTCCTTTAACCAGAACTTGTTTCTTTATTGTTTTTTTTTTCACTTGTCCATTCGAGAGTAAGACGAAATTATTTTTAAATACATATTACCTGGATAAATGATTTTCACAGATTTCCAGAAATCCTGCTCTTAGATATAAAACTGTTCTCTACTGAGCAGCTCAAACTTAAACCTTAAAACACCTTGTACTCATAAAATGCTAACAACAGAGCTCTTAATAAGTTTTGGTTTTCCTATTTCACTATTAGCAAAAGTCAAATGCATTTTTTATTTCTCTAGAGGATCACGGCAAACCAACAATCAGCTGTCACTAGTCCTTACCTGCATTGCTTTTAACTGCTGTGGCGTAAGAGTTACAGGCATAACCTGACTGGGAATTTGTCCTGAGATCGCCTGTGGCTGAGATACCATGGGCTGGGGTTGAGGCTGGGATTGTGGTGGCAGCTGAGACTGTTGTGCCTGAGCAACCTGTTGTTGTTGCTGCTGCTGTTGCTGCTGCTGTTGCTGCTGCATCTGTTGTATCTGCTGTTGCATGACTTGCTGAGGTGGCTGCTGCTGTATCTGTTGTTGTGGTATTTGTTGCTGCTGCTGCTGCTGCTGTTGTGCCTGCATAGCCTGTGCTGCCTGCAGCTGCTGCATTTGGGCAATCCGCTGGAGTTGTTGCTGCTGCTGTTGCTGCTGTATCTAAAAGGCAGGAAAACCAGGATGCTAAAGCTTCCAGCAATGCGACAGCAGGCTTATTTTTCTAGCATAAATCAAGAGCAAATAGAATCCTCACACATCAGTCTGGTATTTTAAGCCCAACCTTTTTATCCACTCTCTCTTCCTATATCTCAACCCTACATAGTGCTTCATCCCATAGTCTCAACATTTATTGCCTTTCTCACTACTAAAACAATTTTCAAAAGCAAGGCTGAAGTCCATCAGCTTTTCCTGTACAAATGGGCTCAGACATGCTTCTTCAAATGTAATGACCCCTTACTAAAAACTGCACAAGAATGTGACAGTTGAGGTTTCCTTATCTGCTTTTGTGCCTAATATGTATATAGTCCCTATATATATGTTGTGTGTGGCACACACTTTTCAAAGTGGCAATGTGTTATTCACACAATGACAAAACAGCCACTATTGCTACAGTAAATCAAGTGCTGTTCTTTCCCACATACCTATTCTTGTCGGAATGAAAGACAATCCTGACATTCATAAAAAGATTTTAATTCTCTATTGCTACGATAGAGAAAGCAGTGAAACATCTGTCAAGTCTTCCCTCTAGGATGCACAATATTGCTGTCAACTAACTTGCCAGTCTAACCTGAAGCCCCACCCTAAACGTGGAAAAGTGTTGGTAACAGGCAGAGCTGATCCTCTACTTCCACACCCCAAGCTTCACTTGACACATAACCAAACCCAGATCACCCCATTTGCCATTGCAGCTGTCTGTCATCACCTGCTGTTGGTTTTGCTGCTGCTGCATCTGCAGTTTCAGCATATGCTGCTGCTGCTGCTGCACTGCTTGCAACTGCTGCTGTTGCTGCTGCTGCTGCTGTGCCACTGCAGCGGCCGCTGCCTGCTGCTGCTGCACCTGGAACTGCTGCTGCATGGCTGACTGCTGGGCCTGGAACTGCTGCTGCTGCAGAGCCACCTGCTGCTGCTGGAACTGCTGCTGCTGCTGCTGTTGCTGCTGAGCTATCTGCTGGAGCTGCAGTTGGTCTAAAGAGAAAGCAGATCGTGCTTATAAACACAAGACCCAAACAGTGCGAGATTAACATTCTTCATTAGCAGCATATACTTCATCCTCAAATGGAGGAGGCACGTTAACAGCAGGACTAATGACACTTTCTACTACCAACCTCTAATTCACACTGCCTCCATCGAGTTAGCAACCTGAGGAAAGAGAGTAAAAATGTGCAGGAGGAAACGTGCACCAGGGCCACTGGCAGGAAGCACCGTAGAAAAACACAGAAAACATAGGTGAGCTCTTCCAAAGCAATCACAGAATCACAGAATATTCTGAGTTGGAAGGGACCCACAAGGATCATCTAGTCCAACTCTTAACACTGTCTCCCTGGCGGGAATTGAACCCAGGTCTCCCACACGACAGGTGGGGACACTTACCACTGTACTAAAGTGGACTGTTCTGAAGCTGACAAGAGTGGGACAAAAGAAGAATTTGTTCATACAACAGTTAGACTGTTGCTCACTACATATAAAAAGGAAGACATTTGCCCCATTGGGTAGCAGTACTTAAAATCAATTCTTCCCAGCAGTTCACTTGGCTATTTAGCCAAAAGTATGACATCCCTTCAGCACCTCTGGGGGGAAGGGGTTACTGCTGAAAAGCTGATGTAACAATTTGAGTGGCTGAAGTAAACTGAACACTTACTCTGCTGAGTAGCTGCAGAGACACCAGGCATTCCATGCGGGGCCATTCCTGAGGCTCCAGGAGGCTGCTGCTGCCCTGGGAGA
Source organism: Pitta sordida (assembly GCA_013390025.1). NCBI lineage: Eukaryota > Metazoa > Chordata > Aves > Passeriformes > Pittidae > Pitta > Pitta sordida. Next base: position 354,177 of record WEKX01020886.1, on the reverse strand, counting down.
CTCATCTGTTGTCCCATTGGACCAAGGCCACTCATCCCACTCATGGGTGTTCCCTGAGCTCGGGCAGCCATGCCCATCCCAGGTGCCCCTGCCGTGGGACCCCCAGTCAGATTCTGCAGGGCATTCATTGGATCTGCAGAGAAAACAGTCACTAATATGCAGCCAGCTATGGAATCACCTCCCCAAAATCCTCTGGTTCATCATCCACTCCCTGATCTGTTGGCCTCAGACCATGACTGTATCCAAGACACTTCCTTTCCTGCAGCAGCATTTAATATTCCAGCCAGGGAATACACAGATGCATTTGTCTTAGTACACTCTGATTTCTAAGCCGTTCTATTTAGAAATGGAGAGTGCAGGGGGCAGAAAACAAGCAAAAAAACCCCAAGAAACTCTTACCACTGACTGAGGCTTGAGATTTCTTATTGTCTGCAAAGGAAAAACAATTAATAATTTTTACTAATCTCGTCACACATAAACTCGGCCTTTTAGATACACTCTCTACAAGAAATATATTCACATAATTTAAAAAATAAAAAACATCACTGTCTACTGATAATGGAAAGAAGGCAAATATACATGAAAAATTAGGAAGGAGGAAGTAGTTTAAATAATACTTCAAATACTTTTCAATTAGAGATGATGTGTAAAAGAAACAGTATTTAGAAATTGGGCATTTATATTACAGGAAGATTTTTAAAGCAGCTTCTGAGGAGTCACATGCAGAATCACACATGGAAACCCCAAAATCTACTTTATTTTTTTTTAGGAGAATGCAATGAGCAACCCCATGACTGTCAGAAAATCAAACCAAAACTAAAAAATTACTTACGAATATCTCGAAAATGGATAATGAGTCTGGCCACAAGAGAAAGATATTCCTCCTAAAGATGAAAAATGAGTATTTTAACATAAGAAACAAAAACAAAGTAACTGCTGCTTTCTGGTTCTTTATATTTTTCCTCAACATATCGGATTTTACTTTAAAGTGTCTGTGGGCTTTTCAGAGCAATTCACTACACAGAAATACTCAGGTCAGAAAAGTGTGGTTCCATGTAAGCATTAAATGCTGCAGCACCAGCCAAGCTGTCCTGCACTAAGTTCAGTTGGATGCACATATTGGATGCAGAACAACTCACTTCCCCTCAGGGTAAAAGAGCCACATATGAACCAAAATTTCAAATAACTCTACTCTAAGTAGCGACAGTTAACTAAGCGCACTGGCTTTGCTATTTATGCACTTTGTTCCAAAGTTCTTTTGACACGCAACAACTCCTGGAAACAAATAAAGACGCTTTACCCTTGTTTTGGCCTTCATAAATACATGACTCTCCATATCTTTGCTGGATTTACTATGGGCAACACCAGCTTTCCTCATAGCTTCATCACTGAAAAAAAGAGGAAAAAACAAGTCTGGGTATTAATTGAGGCCATCAGTAAATATTTTTCATAGTTAGAAACGCCTGTAAAACAGCTTTTTGCCCCTTTCTCACTTATAGATTTCAAACAAACAAACTGAACCCCAAACCAACACCACATACAATACTTAAAATCACCACCGTTTAAGGTTTCTTCAAATGATGGAGAACAAAGCCAACTAATTTCTAAAAGGCAACAGAAATAGTTCATGCAGAAACTCAAGAACAACTGCCAGGCAAGCCATTATTTTACCACCTTGACAAAATACCAGGGCTTGTTCATTTGAGGAAAGCTGAATGACAGGATTGATGTAATCCATGTTTGGCGAACAATGGGCTCGACCTGCCCAGCATCAGAATTTTCCAAAAGAATTCTCTAAACATAAGGTGGAAGAGTAAAAAAAAAAATTAAAAGAGATTGCCTGAAAGGACAGAGAAGAGCAGAGGTGCAGCAACGGGCAGAGTGGGAGGGACACGGGTGGAAAAGAGGGGTTATTCTCAGCCAAAAAGCAGCAAACAATTCAACTGTGGAACATGCACAGAGAAAGATGCCCTAAGACAAGGAGCTCAGTCAGGTGAACAGCCCTGTTCAGATCCTCTAGGCATTCTCATTCTTGGAAACTGCCCTGAAAAACCTGTTCTTTTTTAAAGCAACCGAACAGCTACTGTCTGAATTCCACAAGCAAGTAGAAAATACTTTCACCTTGTAATTAACATATCAGAAACCTATTTCTTGGTAACTGCAGTTGCATGAGCAGCTACTGTTCCCTAAATGCACATCAAGGTAGAGACCCTTGGAAGCTTCAGCCAGTCTGAAGGGGCACTACTGTTTTCTTCCCCCTGAATTTCTGCCACCTTTCTTGCAGCAGGAATGTTCTCTACACCCAGTCCCAGGACAATGACAATCCTTTTCATACTGACAGCACTGAAAACCGAGCTGGTAAAAAGAGAAGACAAAGATTACACAGAGGCAAGTAAAGAAAGTGACATGTAGGCTGTACTGAGTGACTGTGATACACACAGTGATCCATCTGGTATCAGAAACTTGGAGGGAAAAAAAGAAATTATCTACTTTTATATGTATCTATATGCTACAGAATATGACAGACGTTATTATGACTACATACAAATTCCCAAAAATGCCACTCCAAGCTCTTCATGTCCTATCTGTTAGCATTCCAATAAAGGTTTAGACTAGGAGGAAGAAAAAACATAACCACTTCATTGCTCACATATTCAACTGCAGTCAACATAAAAATATTTACATTAAAAGACTAGGAAAGTCACTTGAAAAAAAAGTCACAGCTTTAGCACAGAGTTAAAGACACCAAACAATGTATCATACCCTTGCAGAACACTGAACTCAACAAAACTGAAAACTAGAGGGTACCAGCCAATTCAACCTTCATCTGTCTCATAAAAATCACAAAATGTGCACTAAAAATCTGCCTTTCTGATTTCACGCAGAGCACTCAAAGTTGTGGTTTCACAAGATGAAGCATTCAACACTAACACCAGCTTCAGGAATTCCCCTCCATTCCCAAGAAGCTTGTTTCCAGCCCAAATATGTGCAACCTCTCATTCAGGCCAGCTGGTGTAGCCGAAAAATCTTGCAAAACATGTTCTCCTTCTAAACTGCACCAGCTCCCTCCTCAGCTCACAGCATGACTGCATGAATCAGTTGTTCCAATGAAACATGAAGGGACTGATTTCCAGGGCCAACACCACACTAAGACATGCACATGCTTCTTTGTGGAAGAGACCATTTGCTCACTGTGACACTCAGTTCAACAACCCTCAGCCAGAGGTGGGCAGGGGGAAGTGTGCTGGCAAGCTGTGAGCCACATCTCCTCCACACTGCAAGGTTTAAAAACCTCAACCTAAACACCAACAAATATATTAAACCATAATCACTTGTTCTTGTGGAGATAACTGTCCCAGACAACACTCCTGTTACTTACAGATTGGGCATAACAGCAACTCTCTCTGCAGGAAAATCCGTGTAACAACACACGCCAGCAGAAGGCCCAGGGCAGGAATCACTCACATGACTTTGTTCACATTTGCTTGACACAAGATCTAAAGGCCTGAAGGGACAAGCACCCTGCCCTGCCACAGGGAGGAGGAACACAAAGGACCCTCCAGCCTCCCTAAAGCCTTGTCCCAGCATCACCTTTCCTTCCAATTCTGCACTTCCCACGACACACAGGGTCACCCCTTCACAGCTCCACAAGCACAGGGCACTGCCTCCTGCAGGGGTAGGAAGTCCCCCTGCCAAGTCAAGCTGGTACAAGTGTCTGTGTGGCTTTGACATCAGTGGTACTGAACAACAACCAGGGTTAAAAATTACCACTTTTCCAGAGTTAAGTATTTTTAACTTTGAAAAATTTCCTTATCAGGTTCACTGCATGGCAACCCAAACACTTGAAATGAAGAGATATTGCAGAGGCAGCAGCTTCTTCAGGTCACAGTTGTGTCAAAATAAGCACTTACAAATAACTAATCCCTCACTTTCTCTACAGTCCCAGAAGGGGGAAACAACTCCCTCCTTGGACTTTTTTGCTTGAATTCTCATCAGACACCTGAGGTTGGAATATAAAACTAAGGCTGCTTTATGAACTGGTTTTGTGAAGTGTTTCATAGAGAGCAGCAATACAGCCAATCTTCCTTTTCTCATTTTTGCCTTCATCACTCAAAAAACTTCAGCTGATCCACTCAACTCCTGCCTGCTTCTTCCTCAGTCTCCTCCTCTGCCTCCTTTCACATGCTCTCCACATTCTCATCTTTATTTCTGGTCACACAATCTTTCTTCTCACCCAGCTGAACCACTGGCTGAATCTTAAAGTGAGAAGACACATAATAAAATTCCAGGCAAAGAAACAAACACTAAATTAAAGGACCATCACACACCTTAAGTCGCATCCCTCTCCTGCATCCAACCCAATTCCCTTCTAAGGCAGCCTGGGAGCAGCTTGGGGCAGGAACTGCACACAGCCTGTGCTGGCTTCACCACCACACAACCCAGATCACATTTGTCCTTCAGGCAACACCAACATTTAGAACACATTTAGGAAAGACCTTCAGAAAGGAGACTCCCAAGGCACCTGCTCTCTGCAAGGGCCGGAAAACATTTTTCCTGCTTTGATGAAGCAGTAGAAGAGGAGGAGAAGCAGCAAGGAATTAATCTAACAAAATTAATGCCCCTATAGAAAGTTTAGAAAGTGAAACATCAGTTCTGAGTGCCCAGAAATTTCGCATGGCTTTAACAGACAGGCATCATCATTACTTCTTTAAAAAAGTCACTTGAATTTTAATCCTGGAACACCACCTTAAGTGAAGTAAAACCACAAGCAGTCAAACAGGAAAGTGCTTATGTCTTTAAAGAAAGACAGACCGCTTCTAGATATTGATTCTTGTAATCAATGAGGCAAGTTCAAGCTTTCCAAGAGACATAAATTAGAACTTCAACGTTACTTTAGAGGCATTGAACAGCCTGGAACAACCATCCTGCACAGGGTGAAAGAGCCTTCCATAAAATAGAAAAGGCCTGCAGAGCAGCAAAACCATTCGAGTAAAGCAAATGTTTCACAAAAGACAACTGAAAAGGCAGCGGGTTGAACTTTACATTAAATTATCAGCATTTTTATCTCATATTTGCCCTAAAAAGACAGACAAAAGCTCATAACAGTGGTTTTCATAGGACTAAAAAGGTAAAATTGCGTAACACAGATACACTGCGAAAATCAAAGCCCTAGAGCAGATGCTGTCAAGCTGGACTGGAAGCCGGTGATCCCCGGGGAGAGGAGAGAGATACGGAAGGCGGCTGGAGGAATTAACTAAAGAACTACTCCCGGTTGCTCCCCGCACAGACTCCGAGCAAATCCTGGTAACGAGGCCCAGCCCCGTGAGAGGGCTCGAGGAAAACCCCGAGGAGCGGGCAGGAGCCCGGGCAGGACGGGAGGCCCGGAAAGGCCTTCAGAGGAGCGGAGACAGGCGGGACACGGCCCCCCCTGCAGAGCCCAGGCCGCGCACGGCCCGCCCGGCCCCGAGCCCACGGCCCGCACTCACATCTGGCTGACGAGCTTCTGGCGGAAGTTGGTGCTGCGCCAGTCGGTCTCGGGCCCGGTCACGTCCATCGCTGCCGCCGCTGGAGCTGGAGCCGATCCCGATCCCTTTTCCTTTTCCCTTCCCCTCCGCCGCCGCAGAAGCGCCGCGCGGCCACTTCCGGCGCGCTGAGGGCTCCTGGGAAATGAAGTCCCGGCCGAGTCCGGCTAAGTCTCGCGAGAGCCGCCCGCTGGGCGCGGGGCTCGCTGGNCGGGGCGGTACCGGGAGGGGCAGCGGCAGTGCCCGGGCAGGGTCCGGCGGTGCCGGGCCCAGGTGCCAGGGCAGGCCGGAGGTGGGTGAGCAGGGGCCGGAGCGAAGGAGATGTCAGCCCGGGAACAGGAGCTGAAGCCGTGACTGTGCCGGCTGAACGCCCTGGGCACAGGGCTGGGCTGGAGCCAGGCTGCCTGTGAGCGACGTGCAGCCTCAGGTGGCCTTTCCCTGCAGAGAAAACTGCTCCTGCCGTGTTCCTGGGGGGAAAGTACCCAACCCCACAGACCCCTTCGGAGACAGAATTAGTGTGGTGAATAATGCGAATAAATCCATGTTGGGTGGAGAAACTGGAGCTGGAAGAGGCCTTTGCTCACTTCCAGGTCACTTAGTTGTTGTGTTTGGCACAGCAATAATTACTCTTTTTTCGTCCCATATTTTAGAATATTAAAAGGTCATGACGTGCTCTAAGCAGTTCAACAGACCAGGTTCAAGTCTTGCCGGCCAACTGAGTCTCTCAAAATTCATTGAAAATGTACCAAATTAGTTAACTTATAAACTGTCACTGTAGGCGTAGTTGTCACCTAAAGAGCTTCCTGTAGAAACGTCATTTAAAAATATTGTTCTTATTATGGAAAAGACTTTAGGATTCTTGAGGGACTTCCTAAGAGCTCTTGAGTTAATTAAAACAATTCTATCAAAAGAATATATTTCTCACTGATTTACCTCTGCATTAAACCTCCCTCCTGGTTCTGGAAAAAAATGGAACTTTAATGGTCGGCCACTTGTTTATTGAATACAGAACATGACTATTGCAAGACTTGGATGAAGAAATAAATCTTGTTTCAAAAAAGTAGTAAAAGAAAATAAAACTCTTCAAATGAAGATGAAGCCATAAGATAAAGCATTTTAGTGCTGTATTTCATTTTTGTTTTCCCTATTACAATTGGTTAGCAGCCCTTGGGCCACAGGCCACCTCCCAAAATGCACCACAGAAAATGTTACAAACCTGGGAATTTGGATGAGTTGCAAACTTGGATAAGGCAAAACGTTGGAGTTAGAAAGCTCACAGTCTTTAGGTTATGCTATTATGTATTCGCAAGGGAAAAATAATTTTAAATAACCATATATTTAAGTATAGATACATTTCATGGTTGTTTTGCCGTACAGATATTAAATATGAGATGTTTTGTTCTTGATATGTTTTAGAAATAACTTGTAATAGGCTTGGGGGTGGGTGGGGAAAAACAAACAACCTCCCCAAGGTGTTTTCTGAAAGGAGTGAGTGGCAAAGTTTGTGAGTCAGGAAAGTTTGCAAACAGTTTCCCAAGCCACGCCCTTTGGTTTCCTCCCACACTCCAACTTTACACTAATGCTAGAAACTGAAAATGGCTCAGGAACTCAGCCCGGAGTGTGTGATTGTGTGTTTCCATTAGTGATGTAAAGGAAGGTCATGCGTCCAGACCAGGGAAAAGTGTATCATCATCTGAGCAGTCAAAAGTAGTGCCGAGGTATTATATACTACCAGATACTCTCATTGCTTTCTTTTTGAGGGGATTTGGGTCAAAAAGTTGTTCGAGTTGTTTCTTTTATTTGTAGAAGGTTCCTAAAGTGAAGTATTTCAGAAAGAAGATTTAGTTTTGCGTAGAGGGACAATCTGAAAGAAGCACTGCTGAGCAAAGCTTCTGCCTTTCCTTCACCCCTCTTCCCTTCAAAAGGCATGAAATGACTTGGCTTGTCTACACATAATGGTAATCTCAATTGCCTTCTATGTAGCCAACAGTCTCACAAGTGCACATTACAAATTGTCCCATAGCTGGTGGATTATTCCACTCTTTGCACTCCAGTTAGAGCAAACAATAGTTTTGCTTTTCATTTGACATTGTTTGTGGCATCACATTTGTTTTCTGAACTATTTTGGCAGGCACCCAGCTGCCTCCCCTTTCTGCACACTCCCTGAGTAGTTGTTCTGTTTGTCTGTGTGACCCCTGCCCTGTTAAAATTCTGGTCCCTAGCCAGGTTCTGTTTGCATCTGCAACCCCTGAGACTCAGCATAACCAGCATGTTGCTCTAGACTTGCTGAAGCCTGGTTTAGATCCTAACCCTTGTCACTCCCTAGGGAGAAAGGAGGGTGTGGGAAACCTTAGGGCACGCATATTAAATTTCCTTCGGTGCACTGAGGCTTCTGAGGGCCTCATGTATTTGGATCACAGCCAGCACAACACACTGGTGGTTCTGGATGAGGAAAAAGCTGTGATGAGTATGGCCTGCAAGAAAGAGGATGGAGCTGCAACTGAGGGGCATCAGCAAACTTTGAGAGTGGACCAAGAGGAAGTACATAAATTTCAGTATCAAAAGCAAAGTCATGCACCAGGATCAGAGTAAGTCCACATACTGGAACAGGTTGGAGACAAACCTGTCTGGAGGTCAGCTTTGGAAGAAGAGAGCCCAGGGGTCCTGAGGACAGCAGGTTGAATATGATTTCTCAGCTTCCTACTGGGCTGTGTTAGCAAGAGCACTGAGAAGTTATTTCCTGCTCTATGCAGCGCTTATAAGCCCAGAAAATTTGAATACACCATGCCCAGCTTTGATTTCTGTACTGAAAAACCTGAGAGGTCAGTGGAGGAGCCACACGGGGCAGCAGCACGTACAAGATACAAACTCATCCAAGGCAAGAACACTGGGTTTGTTCAGTACAGGGAAGAACAGGATAAGGGCAAAGCCAGCTGCCAGTTTTTTAAGCTACATAATGGACACAGGAAAACGTACATCCAAACTCCCCTTTGTGGTGCACAATGCCAGGGATGAAAGGCAAGCGTCAGAAATTGCAGGGAAAAAAAATCAGATGGATAAAGATGAAAACAAGTCTGCTTGCCTGAACAGTAAGTTTTCGGATTATTGACTAGACAAGGCTCTCAGCATCCTGAGCTGATTTTGAAGGTTTCTCTGCTTCAAGCGCAGATTGGACTACAGACCACCCAAGTTTCTTTCCAGTTTAAATTATTCCACAGTTCTAAGAAAGCATGGGACCCCCACCAAGCTCGAGCCACCTGTCCATATGGCAGTAAACTAAACAGATTTGGATACCCGACACCAGCGAGCTCTGGTTTATTTTGGGCACAGCTAATGCACAAGAAAATATCACTGTCTGCGTAAAACACCTCTTTGTAGAGATGTAACTGACAGCTCTGAGCTCTTGAATACAAAAATGTCTGAGTTTCCATAGAAACTAACTTGGATAATCCTTCCTGCATCCAGCCATTTCTCTACAGGAGAGAATCAAGGCTGTCAGCACAATTGTACAAAAAAACCCATCCCAAAACCCCCACAGGCATCACACAACAGGAGCATCACTCTCTGACCTGGATGCTGGGCTGGGTGTGGATCATAACAGACTTCAGCACTTTGAGTTATCTACGCCAAGATTAAAGCACGGGATCAGTGCATGGCATCTCTCTCCAGAAAATAAAGGCTGTGTTGGCTATAATGGCAGCACAGCAACACCACAGTGTAACAAATGCTCTGCACTTAAAAATTCACATAGGACAGACACTGCATTCTCCTTTTCCACATCTACTTTGCCATTCATTTAACTTGTGCCTTCCTCCCTTCTAGCTGAGCTACTCCATCCTTATACCTTGTGTCCCTACAAGGAGGATTTTCAGTGACCACGAGAGGAAGCCACTGTACCAGTTTTTCACCATTTTGCCACTTGAATGATCAAGCTGCAATCCCTTCCCTAAGTTCCTTCTGTCCCAGTGCCAACTTTCTCAGTCATAAGCCACATTCCTTGGGGCTTGTCCTGCAGTTCTCAGCCACTGAATCCCGCTGTTAACAGTAGCAAGAAACTTGCATTAGAGGAGAGGGAAAAGAAAATATTACTCACATTTCTAGGAACTTGGCTGAGTGACAGAAATAGTTTCTCAGTAACAGAAGTAAGAGAGCAGAGAGGCCTCAAGAATATCCTACAAGGAAGGGGCTGACAGTAAAGAGGCTCAGGATAGAGGGAACAAAGCTTTTTTCTCTGTCCATTCTGAACTGTCCTACCTGCACTACAAAAACTTGGTGTTCTCTTTGTTTGTCTTAAAGATTAATAACAAACATTTGAGGAGTTCGGGTTAAATTATTTTCTGCTTAAAATATGTAGGGGTTATTCAGTACGTTTCCTTATAATTTTTAAGGTTGATGGACATTTACAAGGTGTAACAATTTCTAAATACCTTTACAGTTGTTTTCCCCCACTCACCCACCCACAGCTGATACTCCAGATATAACATAGCACAATTCCAGTTTTTGGACTAGCAGATTTATAGACAGTAGCAAAGGCACAAAGCGGGAGTGGGGTACAGAAAACAGTACATAGATTAACTGAGGAGCTGCAGTGTAATTAAGAAACTTCACATATCCGTGTACAAAAAGGGCTTATGAGTGCTGGCAAGTTTTAGACCACATGCACTGCACCCACTCAGTAGCATTCAACACTTTTTCCACAGCTTCACCCCCTTTCTGTTACTCTTTAAGGTTTTTTGGATACAGAATATATTCTGAATAGTAACTGTCTACAGTCATTTAATTAAACGGAAATCAAGGCTTGGCATGATGATAGAGGTTTCTCATCCTACCCTGCATGTATCTCTTGCTTTATCTCTCTGGAAACTGCTTCTCCTACAATACATTTCTTTGCTAACAGCTACTACAGTGGCCAATGTAGTTTTACTCTCTCTCTTTTCTTTCTCTCTAGCCTCTCTTCCACCAATGACTACACTAAATGACACAGTGTAAGAGTGTATTGAAGATGCTCTTTCCCCTACTCATGGAAACGTCATGAAAATTCAGAAAATAGTTTGTTTGTTACTTCCACTTCTGCATTTTGATAAAATGATTTTACTCCTAGAGACTTCTTTAGAGACAGCTCTCTAAGAAGAGGAAAAGATGTAACCTGTTTTGGAGCACTCACCACCTTCAATCACATGAACAGAGTTAATCTGAACCAGTTCCTCATTTGGACCATATCTCACCTTACTTTTGTTTTGCTGCATTTATTCCCTCCTGATGAGATGAGAAATTACTGATCGATATCTTACAACACTCACAGTTTCACTTGCCTTTCTCATTGCATGATCTCCCTTGACTCAATCCCTTACTGTCAGTGTTCCCCAGGAGCAAATCAAATGACACAATAATGTTTTGTCTGCTTTCATTTTATTTCTAGGAAAAGCATCAACCTGTCAGGAAAAATAATCCCTTACTCATCTCTTCAGCTGGTGATGGATAGTTTCCCCTGCATAATCAAGCTGAGTGCTCTCCAGAAGGTTGTCTCATCAGAACTCCTCTTCTGAGTTGCTGTTGTGGTTTGCCAGCAAAGAGCAGACAAACATTAATACCCATTTTCAGGGGTTTTTCCATCCCATTCACCATGCAGGATCACAAAGCTATCTTTGTTTTGGTCAGCATAGGCTGAATTCCCTCAGGCAGCACAATAAACATGTTCATATTTCATGGTGTCATCTGGGTAGCTCCCACTGCCCATACAGCAAATACCTGCAGTACTTGGAGAGATTTCCTATCCTGCACTCACTGTCTGTTGCTGGCACAGTTAAACAATGGTTCCATTTCTTCACTGTTTGTTTGTATTTGCTGGGTTTGTTCTCCTTTTGCTTCCCTGGCTGCTGATAACCTCTTGTGACTGTCCCTTGTGCCACTAAGCTATTTCCCAGGCTGCTGAAGGACAGGCTGTTATAAATGTGTTAAGCAGCTATATCAGCTCAGTTATTTCCTTTCACTAATGTGGGCTGGTTTTAAATGCTCTCTGAAAAGTGGATAGAGTCTATAAGCTCTAACTGCTACAACTTCTGACATTCTTCATAGACAATGGAAAGGCAAAATTACAGGATGGTAGAAGAGGACTCATGAGATTTTGAGTGCTTAACCAAAGAGATGAAACACAATCGCTTCCAGACAGCTTTTTACAGGTGTTTCCCCATGTGCCATAGGGGACCTTCCCACTCTGGCAATTGCAGCCCTAGGAAAGGGTACAGGAATAGCCCAAGAGCCTGTGCTGGAGGAAATACCTTCTCTCTGCAGGGAGTCACGGGGAAGTACAAAGCAGTTGTGCACACTAGTTTGACGTTGTCACAATAGGGGAACTCACTCTGAAGCCTGCAGTTACATGCAGTATTTTAGAGTTACAGTTAGAAATGTGCTCAGCTGCAGAAAATGGAAAAAGCAAAGACAGGGAGAGATGAGAACTTCCTGATTCTGTGGTAAGATACCAAGAGAAGACAGAAGGTGCAGTTCATATCACAGCAGAATTGTCTGAGGATACTAGGCAGTTTGGAATTTAGCAAAAATTTGATCTGTATTTTGTTATAAATGATGCAGCAATACAAAAGAAACAAGGTTTTGGTAATGGGTTGGGAAGTGAAACTTGCTAAGAAAAGTGTCCCCATGTGATATATACTCTGACTCTTGGACTGAAAACCCAAGAGGCAGAATAGTTGTTTGAAAACCCATGTTCTGCCACTCTGACGTGCTGATGCCCATCTGTCTGTTTCCAGTATTGTAATTCAGACTAATTTCTTCAGGGTAGAACTGTCTCTCCATTGATTGAAGAGTTGCTTTGATTTCCTTTCTGTGGCAGGTGGGGGTCAGAGGACCATTTGTGAAGCAAAAGGCACAAACCTTTGCTGGTTCTGTTGTCTCACAGATTTCATTCTGCTGCAGCTGGTGGCTGAGCATTTCTGCCTGGGATGGCGGAGGACCAGGAGCTGACTCAGCCACACAAAGCTCAACTGGAGCCCTCCCTGCAGCAGCGCACCAGCAACACGTACCGCAGTGCCGAGCACTCCCAGGCCCTGCTCAGTGGCCTGGTGTCTCTCCGGGACAGCAGCATCCTCTTCGATGTAGTTCTGGTAGTGGAAGAGAAACCCATTGAGGCTCATCGCATCCTTCTTGCTGCATCCTGTGACTATTTCAGGTACACTCAGTAAGGCAGTTACGAGCATGTGTCTGAATGTTACTCAAACCTGCGGCATCCAAGTCTTCTGTCTCGGCACACTGGTTCTGGATCTAAAATTAGACCCATAGCATGGAGCTGGATGTGTTTCAGTATACTAACTATGGCTTTATTCATCTCTCTGTTATTTCTCTACAGAAATAAAGCTCTTGTTCCTGCACACTGAGCTTACCTCCACTAGATTCATTGCCTGTGGTATTTGGAGGTTTATAAAGAGGAGAGACTATTAAAAGAGATGTCTTCGACATAAGTGCACTCAAAGTGGCTTTTGACATGCCCTTAGCATTGTAAGACTTTGCCCGTTGTGATCATTTCATAATACACAAAAGGTCACTGGAAGTGGGTCACTCTGTTACATGCCTGTGGTGTGACTCGCTGTGCATTCCCCAGTCAATTTAACTAGCAGGTTTTTGAACTGACTTTATTTTCATAGAGCAAACAAATAAATCCCAAGGCAATCCAAACAATCTTCTAACTGAAGGAAGAACTGCCCTAGCTTAGAAAAAAATTCCTACAGTCTCAGGTTCCTGTGTTTTTCCTCTTCCCTCACACCCAGAGTATCTGCCTTTGACCATCGATTATCCATGTGTACTGGGTCTGTATTTAAGTCCTTCAGCTGTGAACTGTACTTTTTAGGTGGTCCCTACTGTTTTCCTGAAGAATGAAGAGTTACTTTCTTAGGCCCTAAAGGCCTGTTCTCTTTGTATCATTGGCTTAGAGAAGAGGTAATCCCATAGAAGTGTCTGGCTACATTTTTACCTTTCTGAATATCTTTATGTTCCCAGAACAACGTAAGATAAGCAAACTGAAAATAGTTCCAATGCAAATCTGCCATAGCATGTGCCATTGTCTTTTTTACAGAGGAATGTTTGCAGGAGGACTGAGAGAGATGGAGCAAGAAGAAGTTCATATTCATGGCATCTCCTACAATGCAATGTGTAAAATCTTGAACTTCATTTACACTTCTGAGCTGGAACTCAGTGTGAACAGTGTACAGGAAACTTTAGCTGCAGCCTGTCAGCTTCAGGTGAGGTACTGGGAGATGTGACAAAAAAGAAGCAACAGCCAAAAGCAACAATGAAAGAAACAGAAAACATGGATAATCTGTTTAGATGGAAGGTTAGGAGGTGAACTGGAGCATGGGTCTGACAGGGGTGGTCTGACAAGGATTTCTGGGATGCTGTACCCTCTGGAACTAACTATAGAAGGGTAGGGAAAATTAATGAGTACTTCCACATCTCATTTGTGCCAGTTGTTTCATTACTTAGAAACATTTACCATTTCATCTAGAGGACTATTTTATATAGCATTCCCTTCCACTGATCTGCTTATGAAAGCTTCCCTGAAGCAGAATACCTATGGTAAAGCACAGGGTTTGCTGTTCAGAAATTGTTGTGCTGCTCAAGGTTTTCCCCTGATTAAGTCCACAGGCACATAACCTCTCCTGACCCCTCACTACAGGAAATCCTACCACTGTGGTTTCTACCCTAAGTGCTGGGTTCGTGTGCCTTTAAGACAAGTTTTTTCCTCTAATTTCCCCTGCAGCTGGCTGCTGCATAAGGTCTTGTTACCAAATCTTAAATTTTGCGAGTGCTTGGTTTGGTTGGTTTTTACAAACTTAGCACCACTTTGTTAGCAGAGGAGCTCTCAGACATCAGTTCTTTGCTTGCCAGTGGTTCCTCCCGCCAGATACATCTTCAAATTGTATTCAGAAAGACAACACTAAATATTCATTTTCCTCTCCAACGGTTTCCTGTGCTCTTGAGTGATGTGTTTGTTATGGGTACAATCTGTGATACAGTATGTCTACAGTGCTCTGAGATAAAAAATAAGGGGTGACTGTAGTCACAGTATCCTCTGTACTTTGTGTTGTCCTGACTGTTCCCAAGCAGCCTAACAAAGCAGGCAGCCTGGCTGCCCAGTGTCCCATGTGTCTTGGAAAACACATTGCTGCTGAAGCCAAACTCACAGGCTTGCAGTGTAGTGTGGCTGGAAGATCTGTGTCACATACATCTACATATCCACACTGAGTTCTTTCTCTCTGGAGAAGGTGAACACAATGATCAGACTGTGAGGAGCCCAGTCATCTGTGGACAATTTTCTTACAGTCATCCCAGGCTTCTTGTCCCCTGTCTCTCAAGTGTGAGGCAGGTGGTGTCTGAAATGAAAAATGTCTCTCTCTTACAGATTCCAGAAGTCATTAAGTTCTGTTGTGATTTCCTCATGTCCTGGGTAGATGAAGAGAACATCCTTGATGTGTACAAACTCGCTGACCACTATGACTTGAGGCATTTGAGTGAACAGCTGGACTCCTACATTTTGAAGAACTTTACAGCTTTCTCAAGGACACAAGTGTACCGACAGCTACCCTTGCAGAAGGTCTACTCCCTTCTCAGCAGCAACCGTTTGGAGGTTAACTATGAGTTTGAAGTTTATGATGGAGCACTTTTTTATCATTATTCTCCAGAACAACTGGAGACAGATCAGGTCTCCCTGATGGAGCCCCTTAAGCTACTTGAGACAGTTCGTTTTCCTCTGATGGAACCCCAGATCCTGCAAAGGCTTCATGACAAATTAAGTCCATGTCCCTTAAAAGATACAGTTGCAGATGCATTAATGTACCACAAGAATGAATGTCTTCAGCCAATGCTTCAGAGCTCCCAGACTCAGCTGAGATCAGAGTTCAAGTGTGTAGTAGGTTTTGGAGGGATGCATTCTACTCCATCCATTGTCCTCAGTGATCAAGCCAAGTATCTGAACCCCTTGTTGGGAGAGTGGAGGCACTTTACAGCTGCACTAGCCCCCAGAATGTCCAATCAAGGGATTGCTGTTCTCAATAATTTTGTATATTTAATTGGTGGAGACAACAATGTAAGTGGTTTTCGAGCAGAGTCAAGGTGTTGGAGGTAAGATAAGGATAATTCTGCTATTATTTTTATTGCCACTCCATTGCCCATTTCTAAGTCAGTAAGCCAGTGGCTCAGTCAGCACCCTTGCTGGCCAAAAGACTGGGAACTGAGCAGGAGCCTCACTCAAAGAAAACATGAGAAATGAGCCTCATAGTAACAGGAAGCTTCCAGCAGTGCTTATGAGACAAAGCCAAGCCTGACAGATTAGGAAAAACAGCTACTCATTCAAGAGAATTACATGTGCTACTTTCTGCCTTGTTGGAGGGGGCAGATATGAAAGGTGTGGAAAGCAGTAATGAACTTAGAACCCTAGATTGTCTAGATGCTCTCAAATTAGGATTTTCTGGAAGACCTCTATGTGTAGGTTTTGTCCCAATACAAAGGGATTTAGCTACCAAAAAAGGGGTTTAAGTGAAATGCTATTACCAATAGATTTGCAAGAATCTGTATGCACAACAACAGCCTTCCAGGGTCCTTTTATATTGTTCTGTCACAGAGAAAAGAGTAGGAAGAAGAATCAGATTTAGACCTTCATGCCTATTACATTACAAACCCAGATATAAACCGTTTTGTCTGTATATGGTGGTCATTTTTACTACTTTTAGTTGAGCTGCTCTTATTTTATGGCATGTGTAGTTTCACTTCACAACCTGTTTTCTCTGTAACTAAAATCTTCGGATGAGATAGGTACTTTGATCTGAAAGTGGATCATGAGGTTCACTTTGAGCAGCAGATATTTGAGGAAAAGAATCAAAGAACCCACTACATATTTATGCCCTTCCTGTACTCTTGAGGATCCAGATTTAGTCTTTGTGCTATTTTTAGACCGTTTTACCTTGTAGAATGGCTTTGTACAAACAGAGATTTTGATATGTGACCTGACAGCAGTGTCTAAGATAATGGAAGACATGGGCTTTTATAGCATGATTATGTCAGCTAAAACACATCTTCTAAAAATAGAATAAAACAACTTGGCTAATAATAAAATGCTGACAGTGCCAAACCTCGCTTCGCTTACAGCCAAGCCAAAGACAGTGCAGTAACCCACATCCGTGGTGCTGTCTGGTATTCCAGCAATGATTCTGTGGCTGTAGGAATAACTTTCTTTGATCCCATTCTCTTACAAGGTATGACCCCCGACACAACAGATGGTTCCAGATCCAGTCCCTGCAGCAGGAGCACGCTGACCTCAGTGTTTGTGTTGTGGACAATTATATATATGCTGTCGCAGGCCGAGATTACCATGAAGACCTGAGGGAAGTGGAGAGGTATGACCCTAAAAGCAACACTTGGGAATATGTGACTCCTCTGAAGAAGGAGGTAAGGAGCGCATCGGTCACACATACTACTGCAGTTCCCTAATTCCTGATTTAATATTTTTAGATGTTTTTCTCATGTATAACTTTGAATTTGCTGATACTTAGATGGAAAACAGTAGCCTCTGTATATGGGATAAACGAATAACAAGAAAATAGCGATATATGTGAATTACATTTTCATGTGAAATGCTTGTTTTTCCTGTTTCCTTGTTGGAACACTGCAGTTCTGGAAGTTTTAGAAATTCTGGTGTGTTTCATTCAGAAATTCACACATAGCAAAACTTAGAAAGAATTGTCTGTAAGAAAACCCTTTCAGATTTTAATCACTGCATAACTCATGAAGGATGTCACTCCCTTAATGTCGACTGCACACTTCAAAACTGGGAGAAATACCTAAATAGAGACCTCCACCTCTTGCTCTCCCATGTGGGAATGCAGGTTTATGCCCACGCGGGAGCGGCGCTGGATGGGAAGATGTACATCACCTGCGGGAGGAGAGGAGAGGACTACCTGAAGGAGCTGCAGTGTTATGACCCAAGGACTGACTCCTGGGAGGTCTTAGCAGATGGCCCAGTGAGACGAGCTTGGCACGGGATGGCTGCACTGCTGGGGAAGCTCTACGTGATCGGAGGAAGCAACAATGACTCTGGCTACAGGAGAGATGTTCACCAGGTGAGAGCAAGTCATACCTGTGTCTTCCTTGGTGGAGTCTTTCTTCTGGATGCTGCAACTCTGATGTAATGTCTTTCTCCTAATAAGTATGCAAATAAAACTGTCAGCCCAGCAATGGATGCTGCACCAGCTCTCCCCTCCTTGCAGAACTTGCAATGATTTATTTGATGTTGTGTGTCTTGAACACATCATCTCACCCACAAAGCAACAAAGCTCTAGCACTTGAAATTCTTACCAATTTTTAAATGTCTCTGATGGATAACATTCACTGGCATACACATAGCCAGTAAACAGCGTATCAACTAAATTTACTTTATGTTGTCTTCTCACATGCATTTTTTTTTTAAGTTGAGGGCTTTTGAATTACTAATGTGTAATTGCAGGACAATTGCTGTTAAGGATGGAAATTGTATAATGCCATTAAATGTGCAGTACCTGATGATAAGTGATGTCTGGAGAGAATTCTCTTGAATCTTATTCCAGCTTCTAGAACTGCTAAAGGACTTGAAAAGGAGACACAAAAGTAACTGCTCATATACGGCCAGTGGAGATGGCAGAATTAAGTCTAGCTGAAGAATGTGTCTGAATGATAAAAAGGTGCTTACAAGTGAAAGCAGTTACCCAAGTAGGTACCCAGTGAAATCCAAAACTCTCCAACATATGGTGCAGATTTGCCTTATTTGTATGTTCCAACATATTTTTTTCTAATGCAAACAGGTGCATTATGTCTGGGCTTCTATTAACACGTGTCCCCATCTCTTTCACTTTTGTGTACATTTTTGGAATGATATACAGCTGTTACTCCAGCAGCAGGGTCAGAACTTGTGATTCAAAGCTATGTGGCAGCTATGCACAGTTTTCTGCTGAGCACTGTACTTCTTCTACACCGTGATACGCTCTCTCCATTATCAACACACTGTCAAAACACTGATGATACTCCTTCCTAAATACGTAGTTTGCCATATGGCCAGGCTCTGTCACTAGGATACAAGTTTGATTTTGGCTAATGTTTTTTTTTTTTTTTTTTTTTTTGCAGGTTGCCTGCTATAAGCCAAGCACTGATCAGTGGACAAATGTATGTCCACTTCCTGCAGGACATGGAGAGCCAGGCATTGCAGTCCTAGACAACAGGATTTATGTCCTGGGAGGCAGATCCCACAACAGAGGAATCCGCATGGACTATGTCCACATTTACGATGCAGAGAGAGACTGCTGGGAGGAAGGACCCCAGTTGGAGGATGATATTTCTGGGATGGCTGCCTGTGTCCTCACTTTGCCCAGGGCTATTTTAATGGAAACAGAGAAGTGGCTCTCAGAATGGCACGCAGACCGAATGAAGCATCATCTTGACTTTCCATCAGAAGTTATGAGCGTATCAGACTGGGAGGAATTTGACAATTCAAGTGAAGATTAGCAAACTTTAATACACTGTATTTATTTTTTTGCCAGTGGATGAGGAAATTAAGGCTTGGAGAAAATACAGAAGAGATTTTATATGTCTTTCTTATATGCATAAATCAGTATTTAAGGGTTTTAAAAATAAGTGTTCTGCACAAAATGCCATTCACAGTCCATATCTACCCATCTGCAAGTGTTCTGCACAAAATGCACTTAACAGTCAGTACCTGCCCACCTGCCAGAAAGCAGCATTTTTAAAGTAACCACAGAACTGCCATTTCCCCAAAGTTGTGTAGAGGTTCTTCTGCTTTGAAGGAGGCTTTTCTCAACCTTCAGCATGAACAGAAAAAAAAGGCACAGGAGGCTCAGCTTGAAAGCTTCTTTCCTTCCAGCTTTTAGCTTGAAATAGCTTTTTGAGACTTTTTTCTTTCCTTTTCTTTTTTGGTAGTAAAACTTCCTAGCCACACCGTAACATCAGAAGGTAACACCTGGTGTCTCCCTCCTGTGCCAGGTGTCAGAGCACTTGATTGGTATTTCAGCAGGATTGAACACACAGGAACAGGAGCAAGAAAGTCTGAACCTTCATTTCATCTGGGCATGCAGCCATCCTTGTAACTGGGAGAGAGTCTGTGAACTGACACCCACTCCTCAACTTCCATACTTCAAGTTCTGTCAACACAGTCGAAAGAAGATTTCTAGAAAAAACTCTCTATACAGAGTATGGCAATCTCATCATTCCACTGTCAGACACATTTGTTCTCAACCGTAAATTAATAAATCCTTGTCAGAACTTTTTTAACTGCTGTCTCAGTTTTATGAACAGTGATGTGGAGGCTGAAAATTAGTGAACTTAATTAGATCCTATAGTAAGTACTACAGTTGTATCAGTGAAGTTACAGCAGCTTAGGGGATGAGCAAATATTTCATTCTTTTGCTATGTGCTTTAGAAGAGGATAAAGAGAGCAGGGATTGGTTTGCCACAGCAAAGGAAAAAAAATAATAATGAGGTAACAAGTAAGTATTGGTCCAAGACCCTGCAGTAGCTGAACTAATGCCAGGAACTACAGCTGAGAAAGAAAAGGCACAGTAAGTCCTTCCTTCATGGGGCCTTAAAATAATTGGTTCCTGACTACCATCTTGCTTAACATTAGTTTAGAAGCTACCCTGTGTAATACAAAGGTACAGGGCTATTTATTTTATGTATATAAATTGTTAATCAGCCTCTTTCACAATGAAAAAAGAAATACACTCGTTCTTTGTCTGGCTCCTTTTCCTGTGTGTACCACTAGAGGGTATTACTTGCTGTTACAAATAACCACACTGAGAGGCTAATTCTTAGATTACATTGGAGAATACCTATAAGACATTCATGAGTAATTAATAAGCCAAAGAAACATCTTGATAAAACTCGTGGTGGGTTTCCAGCTTCTACCCTGTCTGTCCTTCTGTGTTTGAATGCTGGTTTTGACACTCAGCTCATTTGTTACTCCATTTATCAGCATATGCAATCTTGTGATTGCATTATTCATTAGTGTTGCACTTGGATGCTGTGCTAAGCAAATCAATGTATAAGGCATGGAATGCAGTTACAAAGAAATTAATTTTCCTTAAAGCAGATGATTATCTACCTTAGAGCTGCTTTTTTCTTTTTAGTTAATGGTATAATACCCCTAAGTTACATGAACTAAACCTAAGGGCAGGAATTATTTGATATTTCATTTAAAAAAAAACCCAAACTTTTGTTGTTTTCACCCCAAAGACTTCTTGACATCTGAAAGGTACAGTATGCACTATCTTACTTTATTTAATTTAGGTAAAAATGCATGGAATTTAACTTAGCTCAAAGGATCCTAATAATTAATCCTAGTCATTTAGCAGTAGCTCATTTTAGTCCAGCGTGTCCCTTTTCAAGCTAACACACAGGCTAAACAATAAAATTGCTGTGCTTTAAAATTGGCAATTTGCTCTAACTCGGCAGATGAAAAGCACTTCTTGTTCACCACAATTTCCTATATAAGCAAATTGCAGGAGAGATTACAGATTGATATACAGAGCTGTCCTTGCTATTGATCAGCTTTCCTATCAAGAATGCTGCTTCAGGAACTGAGCCTTCAAGAGCCCACTTAAGCTTTCTGCTACCTCAAGAAAAACCATGTACTCATAGGGATTTTAGCTGATTCCATACTCTTTTAATTTATAAATTCTCTGATGTCCTAATTATGTCAATCTTGCACCTGACAGTAAAAAGCATTAATATTGTACAGTAAGGCCTCTGAGACAGCATAACACAATGGACAGATGGACAATGAACTAAGAAAGCTTGAAGTTATTTCTGGTCTGTAAGAGAACAATCAGCTCTTCCAGAACTGACTGATCAAAATACCAACACTTAAACTGCTGATGCATTAGGAAGTCCAGAAGAATAATAATTAGGTTTCTTGATGATCTATTTTCCTATTTCCTGCCAGCACAGAGGTAAAGCTGTACAGGCGCGTTTGTCAGATTTGTAATTAGTGGACTTGTATCCTGAAGTATTTCAGGCTTCCACATTTGCAGAAGTAATTGTGATTGCTTCAGTTTTTGTTTCATAACTGCTTTCACTACTGTATTTCTTCTCCAGCTGTCTACCTCCAAATCCAACATATTCTCTTCCATTTCCTCATATTTTAAATGAGGGTCATTAATTTTTCATTGGAAGCATACCCAGTACTTGATTTGAAACAAAATAAGGATTCTCATTCTATACCCTTGGCAGAAATTTACTTCTCCTTACTTAGAGTTCAGCCACATGTACAATTTATTTGGCATTCAGCCCGGGTGATGGGGTCAGAAGCTTCTGGTGAAAGGAAGAAGGAGCAGCTGGGCACAGGGAAAGAGGTACAGGACCTTCTCGAGGGAATATACTGCCAACTGAGTTTTTATTTCATCAGCAGCTGATGCACTTTGAGAGTTCCCCACCTCCTCCATCGTGCTCCATTTGTCCATGCTCTGAGGGTGGAAGCTGCCAAAAGGTAAGTCAAACAGCGTAAATTTATTTAGTATATACAATAAAAAGAATAAAATGGTACCAGACATTCATCAATTCTTCCTAAACCAAATGCAGTTGTCGGGATGTCATACACGTGTTGTCTAGGAAGTTGAAGCCCTGTCTTTATCGGATAATATCAATGACCTTGAACAAGTGCCCTTTTTCTCACGTGGAAGCAGAACGTCGGATCTTTTACCTGAAAGGTCTGTTGTAGTTTAACCACAGTTACTGGAATTGAGAATTACTTAAAGGATGCACAAAGCCCTGATGCACACAAGCTCAGAACATCTAAATACATACATATGGCACTTCCTTCCAAACTGAAAATCTCCCCATGCCTTCGTATCCTCTCTGGATGGGAAGGTGGGTGTGCTGGTTCTCCAGCATCAGTCCAGCCCCAAGCAGTACTGCACAAAAACATCCTCTGACATGTTTTGATTCTTTTGAAATTTTAGTATTATCCATGCAAAATGGAGGCAAAATCACTGTGTATTGGACCTAATACATTTGAGTTTTATCAAAAATTGTAATTTAATCAAATGCAGCAATAGCAATTTCTATTTTTATGTATTACATGTTACTAAATCTGCTGCTAACTTGTGGCTTTTGTAATTATTTTTAAACTTTATTGAGCATGTTATTTCAAGTCCACGTGCTTTCTTTTAGTCTGTATTTTGGCCCTGGCCGATTAGAAAACTATTCAAATTTGTTCAAATGACACAAGAAAATATAATAATCCACATAATCCATTGTAACCTGTCTATGTGTGTTTAAAACTGACTATTACTGGCAGATACAAGCACTTAAACCAGAAGGAACGGATCAAAGGTACAGCTACTAAATCAGCTTCCTTAGCAATGGATTAAATACTTTTGCATTGATGTAAATTTTCAGATAAAATTCTTCATCTCTGGGTCACTGCTTTGCCAGTGTTGCTGTACATGACTAACAGCTGTTGTTTTCTACCCAGGAGATGGCTGTATTTCAGAGGCTGGTAAAATGATACCTGTACATGTTTTCACGAGCTGCTCTAAGATCCTTTTGTGTTAGTGATGTTATGAGCCCTTCCTGCATGATTCTGGACACTGGAGTCTTCCATTTTAGATGACTTGAACTCTGCTAAATGTCTGCAGAGACACAGCCCATATGTTCCAATCCAGACACCTCAGTTGGCACTACTTGTCAACGCAGGAAGAAGAACAAAGAGGACAAAAATGACTATGTTGTGACTGAGCTTTTAGAAAAGGCAGAGCATGAAGGAAAGATGGCAAAGCTGGAGTAAGAAGATTGCACAACAGCCCAGTTAGGCACTTCAAGACAAGACATCTGAAATCCATTTCACCATTTTAACTGTGTTTTTTCTTTCACGTGCTGCTTCGCTTCACATTGCCAGCCCCCCCCCAAGAAAACCAAAATCAAAAGCACGAATTACACGAAGTCACAAGACTGAGCTAAAATCACGCTGGTATTTGCGAAGGTTCCGAGCCGGAACGGGGAATGAGAGCAGTTACTCTCTCCCGTTGCAGCCGGACACGGCACCGCTCGGGGACGTGAGTCAGGCGGAGCAGAGGCCTCGGCAACAGCCTCCCCCCGGCTTCAAACAGCTCATCCTGCACCGTGTGCCAAGCGCTGCCCCGAGCCCTGCTGAGTCCTTTCCGGGGCTTCCTTCCTCCCAGCGCCTGCGACACCACCTCCCCTCCCGCCTGAGCCAGACAGGGCTGTGACCCCGTCATCTGGGAACAGGGCTGGGCAGGGACAGGAAACGGCCTCTTAGAGCACGTAGGGAGTTATCTGGAGATCAGAGATGCTTATCTCAGCGGCCCGTTTTGTTCCTTAAAAAAAAATAAATTCATTAACTAGTTAGAAACGGCACAACCTCGGGGCAGATGATGCCTGCCCGCAAATCGCCGGGGGGATCAGGGTGCTGGCACCACCCAGAACCAGGAGCGGAGGCAGGAGGGACCCCGGAGGGAAGGGAACCGTGTGTCCCCTCAGGGCACCACGGCGAAGCGAGGAGAACATGGAGGGTCCCTCTCAGATGTCTTAAGACCAAGGGCTTGATTTAGTGATGGGTCCGAAACCACGCTGAGCAGTTATTGGGGGTGGCCTGGGACAAAGCGCGCCCGCAGCACCCACAAAGCCCTGCGCTGTGAGGGGCTGCGGTGGGCACGGGGCCNGGGGGGCGCGCCCCCCCCCCCGCCTCCCTCAGGCAACGGTCATTCACCCCGACCGGGGGTGCGCTGGGGAAAGCTTGAGTAATTCTAACCCGGAGACNGGGAGACGCGGGGGCCCTGAGCGCCGCGTCTGGCCAGCCCCACCCCAGCCGCTCCTCGGCCCTCCGCCTCCGGCAGCGCGGAGCTTCCTTCTCCCTGACCCCCTCCCCTTTCCCCGGCTTTCCTCTCTCCTGGGCTGGGCACGAGCCGCTTCCCCCTCGCCCCCAGGCCTCTGTGCCCGGGCCTTCCCTTCTCCGGGTCTCTTCCTCCGCCTGGGCCTTCGGGCTCCTCACCTTCCTTCCTCCCCTCCCTTCCCCTTCCCCGCCGGGAGCCATGTCCTCCGCCGCTCGCTTCGACTCGTCGGACCGCTCCAGCTGGTACGTGGGGCCGGTGTCCCGGGCCGAGGCGCAGACGCGGCTGCAGGGGCAGCGGCACGGCATGTTCCTGGTGCGGGACTCCTCCACCTGCCCGGGGGATTATGTCCTCTCGGTGTCCGAGAACTCCCGCGTTTCCCACTACATCATCAACTCCCTGCCCAACCGCCGCTTTAAGATCGGCGACCAGGAGTTCGAGCACCTGCCCGCCCTGCTGGAGTTCTACAAGATCCACTACCTGGACACCACCACTCTTATCGAGCCCGCGCCCAGGTGAGTGCCACCCTCCCCTGGCCCCGCCTGCCGCCACCTTTGCTCGAGGTGGCACCGGGAGGTGAGACCTGTGGAGGTGTCATAGTCCAGCCGAGTAGCTCCGCGATCCTGGCATCGGATGTACGTATGTGCCATGTGTAGTAACAGGGGTTTTTTATAACACTGGGTCGTCTTAATGCTCAGGATCTCGCTGGCCGCTACGGGTTGTTCTTTGAGTCACATCATCCACATAATGTCCGGGCCCTGTCCGTACTGTAGGTGCGGATGTGTGGAGGTACCTCTGGCTATAATTGCCTTGCAGGAGGGTGTGGTCGTGCCAGAGCACGTCACCCTTTTTTGTGTTACTCTTCTGGTATTGTCTTTCTGTTCCAAGGATGATGGAGAAGCTGGTTCACCAGCCTTCTCGGTGATTGAAGTACAGCCTCTGAGCTTAATTTGCTGTCTGACCCTGCATCCCGCTGATTACAATAGAACGGGCCTTTATGTGATTGGGCTGCTTCACCCTAGTAAGGCAGCGTTAATACCTTCTAGGACAGTATTTCCCAAACTTCTAGTATGGCATTCTCACCCCAGGAAAAGGTAAAACAGTCTGTTTGTGGCACTCTTAATCTATATCTGCATCCTCCATGCACTGCACTGAGCAATACTGTTCCAGGAGGATGGGAAAATGTGACTTGGCTGTGAACTCCTTCTTTGTCCTGTTCCCAGCATGGGACATACCTGCATCATGAAACTGCTTATCAAGAACCCTAGGACATATTCCTTATTTTCAATTAGTAAGGCCTTTCTCATTATCTTATTTAAAAGCTTTTGGGCTTCCTGGGTTAGAATGAGGCGAAATAAAATCTAGAGTAGTAGTACCATATTAAGAAAAGAAATTCAGGTTGGTTCACTTCTAAATTCTGCATTGTAACATCTTGCTCTGTTTTGGAGATCAGCGAGTTCTTAGAGGGGAAGAAAGACTTTGGGGTTTATAATGACAGTTTAACTTTGGCATAACCAGGACTTAATGACAGTTAAAGGCTGACAATGCTTGTCAAGTTGAAAAGCTCAAGTTTTTCTGAAAAGCTGCGAGGTGCTGGGCAAGTTGTGAGCAATTTGAAGAGGTCTGGAAGCTGGTGCTTTCTGTCACAAGTTTTCTGGGTAACCTGGAGAGATGAGTAGGTGAAAAAAAAATCACTTTCACCATTGCAGGAATGCTTAAATGGAGCTGCCCAGTGTTCTGTGCATGCTTAAACTTGTGGACAGTTGGGAGGAAAAAGGTCTTGCACTGAAGCAATCTTTATGCATATCTCTCTTCTGCTTAACCTGGATAGTCTTGTATCTTCCTGGATGTCAAAATTTGTTCTAAATCATTTATGGGCACTGCTGACTTGGCTTTCTCAAAACACTTGAAAACTTGGGGCTGATGCAATTTGCTCACTTGCTATTTTTTAGGAGTCCTGGGTGAAATGTTCTGTGAACGTTTTAGTGCGACCTTATTGTCAGAGTTTTGGCTGTGTGTTGTTCTCCCAGCACAGGCAGATGGGCCCAACCTGCTGTGAACTGACTGGCATTCTTTATAAAGTCACAAATGGGATCGACTGGGTGGTTTTCTTTAGCATGATTTTTGTTGAAACTCTTTTAGAAAAATCAGTGTGATTGATGGTTTGAAATTATGCTCAAAGGAAACTTCCTGCTGCAAGAGAGAGGATGAGAGGTGGCATTTCCGGATTGTTTTAATTTACTTAGTGGACTAGATTTAGAATAGGGGTGGACAGGTAGGGTTTTCAGAACTGTTATGCTAATTCTTGTTTCTGTGGCATTTTCAGGGGAATGCTGCATTCAGGTGGTTGAGCCTTTGAAAGCTGTTCATTCTTTTGGTTTCATAAAGTCCAGCCTGAAAGGTGGTTTTTGCAGTAGGATTAAGCAGTTTGTTACATCAAGCCATGCAATACTTCTCGGTCTCAGAGATGACATTTTAAGCAGTTTAAAACAGACTGGTATTTGTTTTGTGGAGCTCTGACCATCACTGCAGGTGATCTCTGGAGGATTCCCTCTCTGGCTGCAGCAGGGTGTCTGAGGGAGTATCTTTCTGTTCAGGGCTGCTGCAATATCTTGTGAAAATCACAGAAATTTGATTTCCATTGTATTTTGCAAGTAGCGAAAGAGAATTGAAGTAGGCTAATGACATGCATTCCTGCTGTCATAGCTTAGATAATAAGTATCTGCTGTGGCCTATATCTGTTCAGCTTTCTGACAGCTGCTTTGAATAAAATACGTGTATATACATTTAGGATGGAAATACATTGCAGTGAAAATAGTCTCGTTTGATAGCCAGTCATATGTTATCACAGACAAAACGGTGACTGTATTTGATGTATGATGAACATAATAATAAACAATTATGTGAATAAAGTAAAGATAATACTGTGGTTAATAAGGCAAGTGAATGTTTCTACCAGGCTAGTGTTTTTTTCCTTATTTTCTTCTTACCAGTGGATGCAAGTATTTCATACTGTCTTTTAGGAAGATACTCTACTGTCCTCTTACTTCTGTTCCATTTTTCCACTATGGTGTCTCAAGTCCAGCATTTAGAGTTATTAAATTCTCTAGAAGTGGATGGTGACGTTGAAACTCAACTGGAATTATTTGAGTGACTTAGAGGGGGGGACCTCTTGGGGAGATTCACAGCTACATTTTGGTGTTTTGCCCTTCCACCCCAGTCATCCAAATAGTTTTCTTTTGGTTTTCTCTATCATGATTCTCATAACTTAAGCTTTAGTTACAAAGCTGAGTAATTCTCTTCAAATTGATGCTCCTGCTGCAGCACTGGTACTCAGCTTTGTTGCTGGGAACACAAACCAGTAGCCATCACTTTACCAAGTCTTCTTTACACTTAGGTATCCAAGTCCACCAATGGGATCTGGATCTGCCCCTGCTCTGTCCACTGCAGAAGAAAATGTGGAGTATGTTCGGACTCTCTATGACTTTCCTGGCAACGATGCTGAGGATCTTCCATTTAAAAAGGGCGAGATACTGGTGATTGTGGAGAAGCCAGAAGAACAGTGGTGGAGTGCCAGAAACAAGGATGGTCGAATTGGGATGATTCCTGTTCCTTATGTAGAAAAGCTGGTCAGATCTTCCATTGGGAAGCATGGAAACAGGAATTCCAACAGTTATGGTATTCCCGAACCTGCCCATGCTTACGCTCAGCCTCAAACCGCAAGTCCCCTCCCCTCAGTATCCAGTACTCCTGGAGCAGTGATCAATCCTCTGCCATCAACACAGAATGGACCAGTCTATGCCAAAGCTGTCCAAAAGAGAGTACCCTGTGCTTATGACAAGACTGCGCTGGCATTAGAGGTAAGTTTGTCCTCCCAAGGGTTTTCAATTGCCCTGTAAAAGAAGAAACTGAAAAATAGTGGTGAGGATTGTGTGGATGACTTAGTATGGAGTCTGCTTATGTATGTTGAGGGACTGAGAAGTTAGGTTACATTCTGAAGAAACATCCCCAAAAATTGCTTCATGAATACCACTTCCTTTGAGAAAAGTGGCCAACTGCAGGGCCTGTGTTCTCCCTCCCTTGCTTGTTCAACAGTGCAAGTGTTACAGGGGTAGTGGAGTGTGCACATGCTGCTGTGGAAGTAGGTGCTCCTCAGAGGATGACTTGGCTTCTCCACTTAATCTTGGGGAAAGGAAAGAGATGTTTCATTAATCATTGCGGTGTTCCAGGCTGAGATCTGGCAGTAGCATCCTTCAGAGAAAGGTGAGGGTTGCTGATACGTGGTCTTTCTGATCCTCAGCTGTGAGATGCACGTGGTGCTGGGAACTGAAATCTGGGCAGAATGTATCAGAAATACTTTAGTTTTTAAAAGGAGTCTGAGAACCTTAAGACCTAAACTAGAAGTGAGAGGGTTAAAGGAAGGAGTGTAGTGTAACCTCTAAAGTTGTACTGGAAGTTCCTTTGCTTGCCAAAGCATTTTTTATTTTTATTAGGGATATCATTAAAATTTTAGAGCTTTACTCTGTAAATAGTAAAGAATTCATGTTACAGTTTTCGTTTTACTGAATAAATGATGGATTGGAAGAAGTTTTCTAACGTTATATCCAGAACACCGAGGCATTTAAATTTGGATTATACTGAAGGCTTATTTAACCAGTAGTTCAAAAATGTCTCACCTGAAGAAAGTACAAGTATCTGAGGCCAAATTGGAATGTGCTGAATGAATGCAAAGGAACAAGCATAGAAAGCAGCAAGGAAAATAATAGAGCTTTTTAAAATACTTCTGAACTTTTGCTGTTGCTTTTGCTCAATTACTTTGCAGGTCAAAGCTGTTACCTATAACTGATACTTTTGAGCAAAATGTAGAAGGTTGTACTTTTGATTTCCAGTTACTCATAATACTCAACCCAAGTGTTTTTCCTCCTGTGTTTGTAAAACTTCCAACAGGTGATTACTCTTATGGTGTTAAAAGTTACATGTTTCTTTATGTCTTATGAAATCTGTTTGTGAAGAGTGTGTAAAAATTACCACAGAGCAAAGTGTGAATTCACTGCCAACTGCACTGTGCAGAAGATTCCTGTCAAAACTACTGCTGCTTCTGAAAGCAAAGGAAGCAGTTGATTTTGTTGTGTTATCAATGTGTCGTGGAATTACTTCAGGGAACTTGCATTGCTGCAGGGTGGCAGATCCACTTGGAAGGTTGGCTCTCACAGGCTTCTCTGACTTGCTTTTTAAGTGACCCAGGTAATCCCATCAGTTTAGCTACTCCAGGATACCAGGAGGATTAATTCTGACTTATTCTGAGCCTTCAGATTGCTGAAGTTTTGTTTAAGAGCTTCTTCTCATCCACTAATCACTTACTGCCTCATGTCTTTGTGTCTCCCAGCACCAGCATATTTTCTCTTCCCAGGCAGTCTATTTTCTTTGCAAGTGCACCTTATCCACCCTGTGGCTTCTCAAGAGCTTCCGAAGCAGAATTCTGGGAGATGATCTGAATTTTCATTGAAGTCAGTGATCACAGCTCCTCCACTGCTGTCCATGCGTAGGGAACTTTAGCGACTTGGTTACTATAGCAATTCTTTTTGTCACATGGACTATTCTTACAGAAAAAAAAGGGCTTTTTTTCATGATTTTCCTTCAAATTTCCAAACACCCGCAGGGCCCTGATGATGTATTTAATGCCAGCCTTGTCAAGGCTGCACACATCACTAAATAATCTGAATATGTAGCTGGTGTTAGAACAGGTTATGGGAATGTTTTGGGGGAGAAAGTTAATGGTGTTCTTTCATAAAAATAGTATTTGACAGTACTTCACCTTGGTGTAAGTGTACTCTAAGTGGCAGGTCAGCTTGTACAGGTAGGACACTTTGTTAGTGTAGGTGTATGGTTCTGATTTGGCAATTTCATTTCAACTGATAAAACAGTCTGAGAACAGAATATCTGTTTGATGGCTCTAGCCGTGTGTGGTCAGCACACAGACAGTACTTAAAAAGGAAGAGAATACCATCTGGAGTAAATAAAGCTATTGAATAGTAATGCTTGACTTCCTTTTAAGTGGAGGGATGTCGTGCTCCTGGATTCAGCTGGAAAATGGGACAAGCTCCCTGCTTGCAAGTCCAGTTTTTCAGTTGTACACTATTGTTTATATAGGCTGACAGAATTTCTCTTCAAGAAAAGGTAAAAATTCATAGCCAGGCAGGTACAGAGAAGTTCATTTTGTAAGCAGGGTATAATTTCTCACATGAAAAATGTAAACCAAGTGACTATTCTATGGAAATTCTGAAACAAGATCTGTTTGGTTGGACAGTGAGGGAGTGTTCAACTTTTAAATAGTATTTGAAGTGTGACAGTTTAGGAGCAGCTACAACATTGTTGGATATCAGTCGACATGGCCTCTGTTAATGCTGGGCATTTATTCAGCATTTCTATAGAATCATAGAGTGGTTTGGGTTGGAAGGGACCTTAAAGATCATCTCGTTCAAACCCCCTGCCAGGGGCAGGGACACCTTCCACTATCCCAAGTTGCTCCAAGCCCCGGGACACTTCCAGGGATGGGGATTTCACAGCCTCTCCGGGTAACAATATTGGTATTATTGAAGTGACTAGTGTCTAAGTGTTGACTTGGTCCTACTGCATTAATACACTCTGCTTTTATTCTCCGAAATAAAAAATGAAATTCTAATCTGTTTGTAGGCTAAAATGGTAGTTTGAGGTGCAGCTGCTATCTCAAAGCTTACAGCTGGTGGTAAATGTAACTTGGGGCATCTCTCTGCAGCAGGGAACAATTAAAGCCTATGATAAATTACAGGTTTTTCTAGGATTTACATATGCTCTTGTTAGTTACCTTGGCAGTTCAGATTTAACGTTTTTAAGTATAAGATTGAAGTCTGTAGTTTCTCACAGCAACAAATGTAGAATTTTAATGGATACTGCATTAAAAAAAAAAAAAAGAACCACCAACCAAACTACAAAATAAAAATAAACCCAACCACACAACTGAAAAGCACAACAGCCAATGGGCCAGATCTGTTTATTTCCTTGTGTGCTTTTAGGCAAGAAACTGTTTCCTTCCTTTCTGGTGCTGTAGAGGAAGGAATATGAAGGACGGGGCTCCAGTGTCCAGAGTTCATTGGTACTAGAACTTTACCTTCACGGGTTAGGTACTGGTGTTTTTCAATCCTGCTCTACTCTGGGAAAACTAGTG
This sequence comes from Pitta sordida, assembly GCA_013390025.1. Classification (NCBI taxonomy): domain Eukaryota; kingdom Metazoa; phylum Chordata; class Aves; order Passeriformes; family Pittidae; genus Pitta; species Pitta sordida. The sequence goes on along the minus strand of WEKX01020886.1, from coordinate 322,558 downwards.
CTGCAGTCCTGTGTTCAGAGGTCACCCAGGACAGCACCTTGAGGTGCAGAGACCCTGGCACTGTCCCTGTGCTAGAGAGCAGCAGACTCTACCGGAGAGTTTCTCAGCATTCAGTGACCAGCAGTAGTTCTGTAGCCACCCTGTGAGCAATAATATGTTAATAAGGGCTTGTTTAAAACTGGCAAGCTTTAACCGGGACATGAAAAACAAATTCCAAATTCACTTATGAAATGGCATAAGAAACCAGAAAACGGGAGACCAGCAGCCACTGGATTTATTCCTGTCATGTGTTTAAAAAATGGTTCTTAAATATAATTTAGATGCTCTAAGAAGTGTCATAGACAATTTTGAAGGCAGGAGTAGCCTTAGAGTTCATCTCCAGACTTATGGGATCAAAGGGGTTTTTTAAACAAGAGTTGCACCGTGTTTTAATAGCAAAGTTTTTAAAGCAATGATGGCTTTTTAAATACCTGTGCCAGCATTGTAGTGTTAAGGGGTTTATCTTTGCATGATGTATCAATCATAAAAATGTATTTTTGCTAGTACCAAGTTAACCTGTCATTGAAATGTTTTGGTGAAATGAATATCCATTCACCATAATTATATAACTGACTTACAATATTTCTCTTGAGTTTGTTACAATTAGGTTACAGTTAACTTTTTCCCCTCTTCACGGGAAAGTTGAGAGAAGTAGGCCAAAATGTGCTGGTAGTAGAACTTCCTTAATTAGGAAATTAGGCTACTTCTTCCAGTAGACAACAAGCATTGTGTTTTTCTTTAAGCAAGGGAACTTAGTGCTGCTGTGTTAAACATTAAAATGCATCTAACCCACAAGGTCTGGATTTTAAGTAAAATATTGAGCTTGTACTTGTGAAGGGTTGATTGTGGAACTTTGGTTATTTTAACTGTTGAACTGAAAGTGAGCTCTCCAGACTCTGTACAATCCCAACAGCTGCTTTAATCCAAGGGAGGAGGCTCCTGTCATTTAATGAAAAGGAGCACCTTTTTAGTGGTGATTTTCTTAGCTGCAGCTGAAATGCAAAGCTGCTTTGTTTTACTCTGCTCCTGGGTGAGGTCACATTAATTGCATCTAAGATTTCCACGTTTCTCTGCTGCCTATTGACGCCTTGTCTCAAGAATAGAAGGTCTTTCCTCTGAACTATTTGATTCTCTGATTTGGGCATCAGCTCTTATTCTTCTGGCACAGAACAACAGAAGTAAAGGAGAATTAAGCGCTGCTTTCAGCCTGTTGGTTTTGTGGATCTTCCAGAGCCTAAAGCACTGTCTCCTTCAGTGTCCCCTTGTCCTGTTGCCTCTGTGGCTGGACTCTGCCTCCTCTGGGTACCTTCTTACCTTTTGGGGGCATCAGGTGTCTTGTTTATGCTGTGTTGGTTTTGGTACCACCAGTAGTGTTACCAAAGAAGGGAGCAGTGACACTAATTAGGATAATGATTGGAATCTCTGGGGTGTTGAATCTCAGTGAGTAATATTTTCTATAGTATTGACCCAGTGGGCTCAAATAATGACTTAAGAGTTTTAATGCATTTTTATCTCCTTTAAACTTACGTTATAGAACTCTTATCATGCATTGAATTATTAACATAGAATTGTTGGAATATCTGTAAACCTCATTGAACTGGTTGACCCTGTGACTAAAGTGGCATGCAGGAAACCCTTTGCAGAGTGTGAATCAGCTTCAGCTGGAACAGGTATGGAGGAATCTGGAGTGAAGTAACCTTAATGACTATCATGTTTCACAGCTTGTGTTTCCCCAGGGCTTTGAATTCATGCTCTAACAGGGACATAATGAAAGATGGTATCTAAAACACGTTTTGATTTTTATCTTCCGGGTGTAACCAAATGGCTGCATTTCAGAAATGTTACTCATTTCAGCAGTGCTATTCCATGCAGTGATGCTGGTGTGCTTTACAACTGAATTAACCTGTCTGAGAGATGCTGAGTCTAAGGAAGTGTTATCCTAATTTATAGATAAGGCCACGAGCTGTCCAGAGTCATACAGGAAGTTTGTGGCAGAGATGAGAATAGAACCAGGTCTCCTGACTCCGTCCTCTGCCTAATCATAAGACAATCCTTCTGTGACTGGCTTAGAACACTCTCTGAGAAAAATAGTGTGTTAAATAATTCTAGTGCGAGATCACACCTCAGCTGACCATGTTATAGGTGCTTTATAAAGCACTTTGAAATACTGCTTTTACTTAATAATTGGTGGAAAAACACGGAGAGAGACTACTTGACCAAATTCTTCTAGACATTGTCAAAAGCAAGGTCTTTAACATAAGATCCATGAGTCACTCTATCATGAACTCAAGGTTCCTGCTCCAAAAATCTTGACATTTCAACATGCTGTTTCATTTAGTCTTGTCAGGGAAAATGCATTTTATAAAAATAATATCACACAGGAAGATAGTCAGAAGCTTTCATTTTAAAAAAATCTCCAAAAAAATCAAGTTATTGTAAATTAATTTACTATTCCAGTGGTTCTTGGCATATGGGAGTATTTTTTGAGTAGCTTTTGTCAGCCAGCTCTTCAGTGTTGTGGCTTTGCCCACCCAGCAGGGTAAAGGACATTTCACATCATTAATCTATGTGGCAGTTTCTTGCAATGCACTAAGAGACACATTCTAAACATTTTTTTTCCACTCAGCTAAAGTAAGACTTTCAAACCTGTTCGTGTTGTGGCATCATTCAAAGCCAAATTTTCTAGAGCTTCCAAATGAATGATGGGTTGATGTCTCCAGCACATGGACAGAATTACATTGTCAGGCTCTCAGAAAATGCAGGTCCATGTCTTTGATCTAATGTACTACAGATCATTTGTAATATGAACGGGGTTGAGAGGGGATTGGGTTTGTGGTGTGGTGGAAATGCAGTTTCTTACCAGCTGTTGCCTGCATCTTCAGTTTGGGTGTCCAGCTTGGAACTTGGACCTCTCTTCAGGGGTTATTTAAATGTAGCAATGCAACACTGAGTATTTATAGATGTTATCAGCCTTTTCCTAAAGAGCCATTTTCTAAGTTTCTCTTCAGGTCGTCTTGTTACTATTTAGAGCTTTCTCTGACTTTTCTTCCAGTGAGAGGTCTGACAAGTTGTGCTTTTTACCAAACACTCAATTAAAGCATGTTGCTGCAGGCCCTGGAGAGATAAAACCCACTGGGGTTAATGCTGATGATCGTGGGGAGTGCTTAATTACTACATCCTTTATGTGGCTTCATGTTTGAGTTTATTAGGAACAGCATGTACAAAATGCCCATTTAAGAGTTAATATGATTTCAGTTACATCCTAAGAACTTGTGGGAGTTCAGAGGGTTTAAGTGTGACAAATTGGTCTCAATGTAGACCTCAAATCTCTAAAAATCGTTTCAAAGTTTGACAAACTTTAAGAGATAAACACTGTGTGACTGACTGGCAAGGAGTTTATTATAGTATCTTAAATTTCACTTAAGGATTCTTACTTATCAGTGATCTTCAAAAACTACGTTGGGGTAATGGTAACTGGTTTAAACAGGCTTCAGATCATCTAGTGACATACACAGTCTTTTGTGAACTCAGGGATTTTTCTTTTATGTAAATCATACATGTCTTACCTGGAAAGTTTTCGTTTAGGGCCCTTGGCCAAGGGCCTATCTGCATCTGTTCTGGATTTTAATACCATTCAGATAACAGACAAGTGGTTATACATCTGTATCAGGATTAATGTCTTTTTTTGCCTTAAATAAGAAGATTAAGTGTAGTTTCCTTTGATTTTCACAGTAGTTTGGTAACTGAGACTCAGTTATGAAGAATTTGGACCTCGTTTGGGAAAAAACCCTCTGAAGGCCATTGGTGATCAGCTGGTTCTACTTTTCTGCAAAATTAGTTCTTAGCTGTTAATGTCACTTTTCTATTATCATTACCACATTGAGTCAATTAAGTAAACAGGAAGGGAGGTGGAAAGTTAAAGAGCTGCTGCAAGAGACCACGTGTTCAGCTGTCCTGAGAAAGAGCATTTAGCTCATCTTAAATGCTCCTTGTCAGATTGAGTAGTTTCCTTTCCAGTGTATCATAATCCAAATGAAATGTAGGTACTGAACAATAAGAGTATAACTTGCCATCATTTGGGCTGGCATTTCTTGCTTGATCATAGTTTAGGCTTTTCTCATCTTTCACTGCCAGATAGGAAGAGATAGTTATGGTAGGAAAGGCCTGACATGTCATCATTTAATGGCTTCTTTGCCTTAGGAGTCTCTCTTTGAAAAACTAAATTTCCTGTAAGTCAGATGCTGTTAAAACCAGTACAAGTGCTGTGCTCCTTTGAATGGATGTTGCATCTCATCACTGATGGCAGCTTTAGTGATGCTAATTTATATCTAAGCTGAAGTTTTCCTATAGGAAAAGGTGTGGTTCAGTAATTTGTCTTTCCATTTGTAAATACACATTTAGTTAAGGGTCTGAGAGAGCACAGAGGCCATTGTCATGTTTAGCAGCAAAAGGGGTTGGTGGTGTAGTTCAGTAAAAGTAACTTCATTTGAACCTTATGCCAAGAAGGTGAGGTTTCTTTCCCTGTGATGGACTTGCATTTGTTGTGCCTCTTCATTTGATTTGTATTTGTATCAGAGGTGAGATTCCCACTTGTGATAACTTCTCTTTTTTCCCTCATTCTGCAGGTTGGAGATATTGTGAAGGTGACAAGGATGAATATAAATGGTCAGTGGGAAGGCGAAGTCAACGGTCGGAAAGGGCTGTTCCCTTTCACACATGTCAAATTATTTGACCCTCAAAACCCAGATGAGAACGAATGACTCCCTCTGCCTGATTTACACTGCTGCTTCATTTTCCTGGCTATCATGAGCATTGTTTGAGGTGGGATGATGACTTAATGGCACATTGCTAGCATTGCCCATTTTCCAGCTTGCTGCAGTTTGACGGTTCTTTTAATACACGTTTGGAGTCCATACAACTGAAGTCACTTCCTGACCTTCCTACCATAGTTGCGTCATCCAGAAGTTAGTTTCACTTTTAAAACTGTTGGGCCTTAAGGTGGATAAGACTGAACTGGAATATAGCAGAGAGGTGTGGGAAGAAAACTTTCCTCTTGAGACTTCATGGACTTTTTCTGGTTTGCTCAGTAGGAAGAGCCCTAATCTTAGATCAAACATGCAACTCGTGCATTACTGTCCAACAAAAAAGCAACAACAAAAATGCAATTTTAGGACTGAAGATGATTTAGTTTTAAAACGACCTGTCCTAAGGTAGTACATTTAAAATGATGGTCTCTTCAAAGGACAATAATTGGAGCTTATGTATTCTAAGCAGTTGTATTAAGCACTGCTCTTTTCTGTTACCCTTGAGCTTGTTGTTGACCTTCCTGAAACAGTGTGTGTTAAATGCAAATAACCATTGATTGAGCTGCATTGAAGCTGAGGCATTTATTTATAAGGAAACTTAAGAGGGGTTGATACTTGTAACCTGGTTTTGACATATTTAATGAATTTCTGTTGATTTTTGCAAGCACTAACTGTAGAAAGTGAGCTTTAAGGGGAAACACTTGGGCCTGGTCTACCTACAGCTCTTCTGCAGTGTTGAAAGTGCAGTTTTACTAACACAGAAGTATTCATTGGTAGACACATCAGATTGCCATGGCATGGAGAGGTAGGAGAGGAGTGGGACAGAAGAACTTGCCTAAATACTGATAAAATCCTCTTAAACGTTTTAACACCTTTTATATCCATTTCTCTGTGGGCTCTCTGCTCTCTCAAAGTTTCCTAGCTATGCCAGCCCCAGCTCATTGAAAGCTCCATTTCAAACACAGTCCCTTTTATTCCAGGGTGTCTCTGTTGCTGTGCTTTCATCTTCTTTTTTCCTCTCTTTCTTCCTTGCTCATACCCCAAGTCCTCTGCATGCTTTCATCTTTTTTTCCCCTTCCAAATGCATTGGCTCCAGTTTCTGTGTGCCCCAGGTCCCTCCCCCTGCCAGCATCCTCTAGAACACGGTTAATTGGAGTCAGCTGCCTGGGTTGGCCCATGAGATAAATTAATGCTGGGGCTGGAGGAGGCCACCAAGGTGTCTGTTATCAGAACAGCTTCTTCCCTATTTCTGTACCTACAGGATCCTGCTGTAATTGTGCTCACGGGAGGGAGGGAACACGTGGCTGCAGGGAGTGCAGCTCAGGCCGTGCCAGCTGCTCATCCTGAGCCTGGCTGCAGATACCAGAGCAGAGGTACAGTGCAATCCTGCTCTGCCTTCTCCCAGGGTGTGTTGTGGGTGAACTGGAATGCTCTTTTTAAAATGATGGAACACTGAATTAACAGAATACATGCCTGCAAAGACTACAAGTACACAACCTCCCTTTTCAGACAGCCTGGTTAAAGCTAATGTCCCATGTGGAAGCTCCAGGAAAAGAGCAGCCCTCATTTGTTAGCTTTTGAAGGCTGTTAGTTGTAGCAAAATGAGGAACACCTGCACAATCTCACCGTTCTTATAAATGTCAAATGATATAATCATTGTCTTAAGCTCCAGCATGTCTTCTTGTTGATTTGTGTTACCTGACCCTGATAAAAGCACGTTGTTGTCAGTTCATATGGAAGTGCCGTGAGATCCTTAGTTGGAAGGCACTGAAGAACTGCAAAAATGGCATTTGCAACAAAACATTCAAACCGCTGGGTTTTAAAAGGGTTTTAAAGAAGTCTCTCCGTTCATCTATAGTTGTTTTCTGTAGTATTGAGTGGCTGACAGTCTAGAAGTTCTTGTAAGAGCATTTTACTACCAAATTAACTGTGAAGTAGAGTAGCATTGACTGAATTGTTTGGTGCTGTAACTCTTGACAATAGGCATTGACATTTTGTCTTGCAAAGAAAAGCTATGCAGCTCTTCACTAAAGAAGGTCGTGCTTTCCCTGTGCCCCAACTACACGGATTGTACTACTGAAAGTCATCTTGGAATACAGAAACTGCACTAAACTCAGTCTGCTGCAGAGAAATCTCGTTTCAGGCCTGACCTAGTTACAGGCAGCTCTTCAGGAGACTGATGGTTGAATTCTTCCTTTGCGCGGTAAATAAATACTGTGAGATTTGAGTTGTTGAACACAGCTTTTAACATGAATTTTTTTCAATGAAATAAATGTCTTGACTCATCCCCTCATTGAATAAGGTGTACACTTTGAACAGAAATGTTGTTTCACGGTTAATTATGTTCTGATACTGCAGGAAAGCAAAATATTTTCCTTCAAAACTATGCAAAATTTGCGTGCAGTGGCATCTGATGCAAAGACAAGAATTCTTAAATTTCTGTGAACCTGGTTTTAGGCCACGAATGAACAGTGTTTCTCCGAGTAGCAGTGGTGTGGTTCAGGTATGTAAAATGTGCTTTCAATGTAGCATACTGACCAGCCTAAGCTGATTGTAACCTTGCTTCAAAATGTCTTGGCTATTTTACTACGAGACAAGTATTTTCATATAAAGACTGCATTTGATCAGTGTGTGTTTCTCCTTGAAGGACTCTGGGTTCTCAATCGCTTGTTGCTTGCTTACACATGTGCTGTCTGTTGCTTTATGAAACCTCTTAAAGTTGAGTGATAACCTATCAGTGTAAATGTTCTTGGGCGTGTAAGGTAACCTTAATATGAAGCATGAGAGCCTACAAGTGATGGCTTCAATCTATGCACCATTAAAGTTGTTCGTGCTTTGGAACTAGGAGCTGGTGTAATGACCTGGTGCCACTATTTAAGTATCACAAAAGGCTTGGCTTCCTCCTGCTGTGTACATGTGTATATAGACATTGAAGCCTCTGACCAGTCTGAAAGTTGAAATGAAAGCTGTTCTGATCAGTGTCTGTCACTGGATAAGCGCTAATTTAATTCATGATTGTTTACAAATTGGGAAAGAATAAACAAAAGGGAATATCCTGTTTGGGTTGGGGCTCTGAAGAGCCTGAGCATTATTTTTGTAAAGGGAAAAACAGCATTCTTTGTGCCATTTCATGTGCCTGTAAATGAATTTTTATATTGTGTTAACATCCTGGGAATGAGTGGGCTGCCTTTGTTTTCTAGTCCAGTTTTCAAGCATTTTCCTCAATTACCTGCATTTGAAAGTGAGACCTGCCTTTAGACTGCCTTTTGGGACCAGTGGAAGTGTTCCTGTAGAGTTGTCATTTTCTGTTTATTTGTGTTAAAGTGTGTTTTGGGACAAGGATACAATTATTACAGTGGGAAAGGTGGCCTTGTATTTGAGACAGTCTTCACTGTGTAAACTTTTAAACACAATATGTAATTTAAAGACCATGATCTTCAGGCAATAATATTAAATGTAAGCTTTTAAAATTTATTTTGGGGATCATAGCTTGTTTTATTTTTTGTGCTATAAGATTAACAGTATTAAATGAATTATATTCTTAGAATATATGGAGTGTCTTTTCTTAAGATTAGTGCCTTTTTAATTTCTTACTCCACTTAATTCATAGAACTGGTCCCAACATCAAGCCACTGTGTTTTTTCCCCAATGCCCTGTTTGTACAGTCTAAATAAAACTCCAACTTACAGTATTATTTGGTGTCCTTAGTCTTCAAACCTCAACAACAACAGCAAAGCATGTAAGCCCTTACTCCACCATGATGCTGCCCTGTTGTGTGGGTGAACAGAGTGCCAACCGAAGGTTTCCAGAATCAAAGGAAGAATTAAGCAGGAGAAAATGCTGTTGCCAAGCTCAACGAGACTCCCCTGTTTCGTCCTCGTGCCTCTCTCAGAATATTCTGCTGGGCTCTGGAGGTTCACCTGAAAAAGATGCATCTCTGGTTATCCAGATTGTCACTGTCTCCTCCACCCTCACGCCCGACATGTCAGTGCTCCTCTCCACTCTATTTATTGCTGCTCTTTGGCCCATGCTCTTAGGGGTCTCTGGAAACCATGACCTTTGTTTACTGTGACACCCTTGACTGTGCTTGTAAGAATGACTGATTTATGCATATGGTTTGAATTTAGCTTATTCTTGATTGAGGAAATGAGGTGTAACCTGTGCAGGTGCAGGAGTGGAGTGACTGCCGTTCTGGCCCCTGCTGAGGGGTGCCAGTGTAATACAGAAACGTCTGCTTTTGGAAGTGAGAACCCAGATCCTGGTTATCTTTTGCCTTTTTAATCAATCCAGATCAAGAGTAGCACTAACTAAACTTAAGATTTTTCAGGTAAATCATTAACAAGATGTTGATACTTGAAAAAACCCTGTGTAGGAGGAAGACTTAGGAGGAAGACTTAAGAGGAACATCAGACACTCAACTGCTGCAAAGGAGAAGCTACAAAGCTTGCATTGGCTCCCTGGACTCTGTAGGCATGGTGACAGCCTTGTGTTTGTCTTCTCTGGAGTACAGATTTCCATGTGATGTTAATAAACATTCATAGCCAACTCTGCATAGTGTCTTATCATCAAATAGTCACATTTGCCAAGCTATGTTTTGGAGAAAACCAGTTGTGTTTTAAAAACACAAGTAAGAACAGGTCCTGTACATGCAGTGGGATTGATAATCCCCTTTCAAGTTACGTTGTGTGTGATTGGCTTCCTGGCAAAAGCTGGCAGCACTGGCCCAGTGCTGAGGCTGCTTCTCATATCATCTCTTGGCAAACCCAAGTGTCCTTGGTACTCCTGCACTGGGGCAGGGGGTGCTCACCCCTCCAGTGCAGGGTGAGCTGGGCCTAGGGCCTGAGTCTGTTCTGGTACCACCCAGGCTTCTCTAAGAGGCAGGGGGGTGTCTGAACACTCGCGTTCTCCCTGGGCTGGCACCATTCTCCCCTCACTGCAGCTGGGCAGAGGGATTTGTACCAGCAGTGCCCAGAACAGCAGCCACCAAAAGCTCCAGCAACAGCCAAGTGTGCTCAGCCCAGTCTAAGGTAACAAGAAACAAGCAGTAACTCAAGATGGGCTTATTTCTGGCTTAGCTGTCTGGATCCAAGCGCTCACCAGTGCAAATATGAACTAGTTCTAGTTAGGTCAGTCCAACAACAGGCAGCATAAGCCTTAATTCTTCAGTGCAAGCTCGCTGGGATGAGTTCAGTTCATGAGCTTGTTACTCATTTAATTAAAAGATTTTATTTCTAAACCAGTGCAATGGCAAACACCCCTTTAGGACATACCCAGAGGTATGTCTGTTGGCTCTTACAGCAGTGGGAAATACACCTAAATACACTCAAATAAAAGGCAGCCACAGCAGAACACAGTTCCTTGTAAATGTTTTAAATGGTGTAGGTTGTGCACAAATAAAAGCTCTTCAGGTCTGCACAGACCAGCGGGGACAGCTCACCTTGGAGCTGTAGCAGTTCTGTCCCCTACATTGTCCCCTCTGCCTCGTTTTAAAGGAGGCAGGTCAGCTGCTCCCGTAGCAGCTGTTGGGCCACCAGTCACAGCTCAGCAGGGTAAGGTAAAGCAGTTCCAATTTCAGGAAACCTCCATACCCCGAGCTGTGAACTGGCAGTCGCTGCACAAACAGCTGAGCCCCCTGCAGCGGGACAGGGAAAGAAACCATCACAGCTGTCCCAGAGTGAGCCTCCTGCTCCAAAATCGAAGCCCTAAGAGCTTGCCTAGAGCCCAAGTTGCACTCATTATTGTGACTCATTAACACAGACCCGTGTGTTCCCACCTTGGGTCAGCTTATCCATGCACTGCTCCAGCTGCCCACCCTCCACAGGAGCAGCCTGGGAACCATCACTCCTGCTCCAGGCTGAGCTGCTGCCCCTGCTCAGTGGTGAGATAGCTGTGCCAGGTGCAGCCTCACCTGTGGTAGATACCTTCCAAGCAAGGGATAGGGAATTAGCGCAGTGGTCCCCTCAGATAACCTTCCCAGCACCTGCTTGCTTCATTCCAGGCATTTTGTAACCAGAACCCTCCCTGCACGAGATATTAGTCTAACCCGCCGCTGGCGCACCAGACAATTGGGATCAGAGCTAAATCTGGGGTATCCACAGGGAACTGGCTCCTGCTTTGTGCGTCCTGGCTGGTCCTACAAGGGCAGCTGAAAGTCAGCACTAAAAAATCCATCACTTGTAGTCTTGCATTTGATCTAGAAATACATCACTAAAACAGAAGGGAAAGTTTGGATCCCAGAGACTGTTAACCCCACGCCCCTGCATTATGATTCCCAGTCTGCACTATCCAGTGAATCCTCTTCAGACCCTGGAGCAAGACGAGCCCTAGTTGGGCTGTCAGAGGGCAGCGGGGGCAGAAGGGCAGAGCTGGATGTGCTGCTTTGCCTTCCCCAGCTGCCCCTGCACCCAAGATCCAACAGACTCGTGGGGAGAGCTAGCTGAAGCGTGGATGCTGTTTTGAACAGACAGAAGGGACTGACATAAGTGAACAACAGGAGCTGGTTTGAAACTCTTGGCACTCAACTCCTATTCAGCCCACCACCACTCGGCAGCCAAGCCAGAGACCCCCAGGGATGCTCCCAACAGAACTGACAAACCCAGCCAGATCTTAGAGCACACTGTTGCTATCCTTAACTTGTCCCAAAAATACAAAACTCCAAACTTGTCCATTTTTCAATACTGGGAAGTAAGTGCCTCATGTATTTCTGGACTCTAATCCCACAGTTTTTTTAATGTATTCTATTACTTTACTGATTTGATCTGGATTATGAGGTCGTTCAGGGGCTCTCATGGGGGCTTTCAAATTCTGAATCTATTTCTGTAATCTTACACCATCTCTTTTTTGCCCTCATCTTGTGACCAATGATATCATTAATCCACTGACCTCGAAGAGAAACAGCTTTTCTCTTTCCAGGTATCGCAGCTGATGACTTGGCTCCGAGTCTGCAGTGACGACAGATACACAGCACTGGGCTGGATTCCTGCTGAGCATCAGCCCCATGCTCTGCACGGCACAAAGGAAACATAATTCATCAGGCTTGGCCTTCCTTGTGTAAGAAAGAGCCATATCCTGTGAAGATGGAACACCTCCCGCTGTGCCCAACTACCTGGAATAGCTGTGCCTACTCGGCACTTTGCAGAACGAGACCTAAAATTAACAAAGATAATTTCCCTGCAAGAAATAGCACCTTGGCCTGGACATGGAACACATCAGCAGGAGTCTGAAACAGAAAGGCTAAAATTGGCTCAGATCTGGGATTCTGCTGAATGGGCTAACACAGGTCTGAGCACCACACGCATAAGGAACATTGCTGGAAAACTGAGGCCAAGTGATCCACCTTCACCATCACTAGCGACTGTCTGATCAAGGCAGAGGTGGGTGGTGGGATGGAAACAGCTCTCCAAGCATGGAACAAGGTGCTGGATTTCTAGCAAGGTTTTGTGCTGTACAGTAATGAAAACCCACAGACGTCCACAGTGGTGTTTCTGGGATCAACGCTGGCCTAAATTTAAATAGACAAAAATAAAGACACATTGGAGAGCAGCCTAGGAACAGAAAGTGTGCAGTCCTTGACAGGGCAGTAAAGGCGTGGGATTTCCATCCATCAGGGCTCACACCTCCCTCGTTGATTTCAAAAGTCCTGCAGCCCATGGGCAGCACTGCATTGGAATAGCTATGGAAAATGGAGGGGAGGGGAGGGAGGAGATGAGGTACCTGGAGAAGGACAGATTTAACACCCCTCCCTGCTGACAAATGCTCTGTGAGCTCTGCAGTCATCACCCAAAATAGAGCCATAGCCTGTGCCTCCTCCGAGAGACAGTCCCTGCTGGAAACATGTCAGGGTGTTGCTGGGCCACTCATTTACCGCAGGGAGCCACCTTGGGAGCTGCTGGCACTGGACCCCACTGTACCTGGCCCCTTTCTCTCTCCCCCACCATTCAAGCTGCCTGTTGATGCTTGGTGTAGCCTGGGAACGTGACACAGGGCTCGATCTGGGAGCGAAGAATGTAGGCAGAGTTTGGGCAGAAAGGAGGAAGGTCCTGGATTAACCTTGGGGTGGAAGTCAGAAACACACCACACGTGGCTGTCAACTACTGCCCGAGACTTTGACACAAGGGAACCCTTCCAGTCCAGGCCCAGCCTGGCAGAGGCTGAGCAGCTCCAGGGCAGCCCCTGCAACAACCTCATCTCTCTAGGACTGGGCACTGCTCTGGGACCTGTCTTGCTCTTCCCAATGCAAAGACACATCTTCCCCACGGCAAACACCTCGTTCCAGGTAACCACCTCCTCGTCCCCTTGTTTTGCTGCCAGGGTTTCTCCTGAAACGTGAGCTGCCTCAGCCCCAACTTGTCCAACACTCAGCCTCTGTCAGCACCTGAACAAGGCGAGTCACGCGAAACCCTCGCTCCAGACACGTTGTGACAACACCAGAGCTTCACCCCTTGTGCACTGTAACCACAAAGCAACAACACAGATGGTCGCTTGGCTTTTCCCGTATTCTCCACCACCGTGGGATGTCCTCGCTGCAGCTTTCAGGCTTCGACACCTTTGCAGCAAACCCACTGCAGGCTGCCCCAGTGCTGCCCCAGCTGTCCCCTCGCAGGTCACACGCAGTCACTGGGTGGCACTGTGCCCCTGCCTCTGCAGCCGCCCAGCTCCACCCTCCTCCTCTGCCTGGCCGCGGGGGGGGCCCGGAGGAACCCCCGGCTGGGCCAAGGGGAAAAGGCTCTTCTCCTTACCAAAATGCACCCACGTGTGGCAGCCAGCACTGACGTGCAGGGGGACCCCGGGAGCCTGCAGAGAGGTGACCCCAACGCCCAAACACGGGTTCCTGCTGCCTTCCTGCCAGGCTCTCTTCCCTCTGCAGTTACATTTTCATTACCGTGGCAAAAGGAGATCAATTGCATCCTTACAATAGGCCCCTCCATAAAACTAATAGGCCAGGCAATTGGGACAGTGCTGTGAAGCACTTTATAGTCTGGACTCGAGAAGTTCGTGCCACAGCTCACAAGCTGTCCCAGGCCCACATCCCAGGAGTCACGGCGTTATTTCTCCCCACCATCCCTGGTTTTGGGCTGGGAGCAGTGGGAGGATGAGCATGGTGCTCTGATGTCTGCCTTTGCTCATCTCCCACCCAGAGCCCCATTTGGCTCCAGCGGCACAAGGGTGATAGGAACATCCATAAGGGTCATGGTTTCCTCTTTCCAGGGCACTGTGACACAGCTCTGCCCCAATTCCAGGAGCATTTACACCATCAGTGTGAGTCAAGGGGCAAGAGGCTGGACTCAGCACTGGGCCAGGGCAAAGGCCAGGGAGGCCCTTTGTCAAAGCTTTGCCATTTGCTTCATTTGCAGTTGAAAGCCAGCCAGGCTCATGAGGAGCAGCAGCCCTTCTGACACCATGACAGCAAAACCCACTCAGCCCCATAAAAGACCCTTCCCTCCACACTGACAGCCCGTGTTATTTTGGAAAACTGAGGGGACACATTTGGTGTGACCCAGAGCCCTGTTTCAGAGGGCACCTGGTGGGGTTTGAGGAACTGTTTTGCTTCACATGTTGCTGGGACCTGGTCAGCCTCGGTGGTGTACTCCAAGTATCCCTGGTGTAGGGAACTGTGCCCTGGCTCCAGCAGGGCCAAGTGGATGACCCTGGGGACAGCAATAACCAAAGGGAGCAGTGGCTGCCACCTTCCCTCTTCCTGCTGTGTAAAGGCAGCCGAGAAAAGCTTCCTTTAATCGCTCCCCCTGTATTAGACCTTTCCAAGGGAAATTAGCACAAATGTAACATCAGTGGCACCAAGGGAGGGGGGTTAATTAGTTTGTTAAAATGCTTCTCTCTTTAGTTGCCATCTACAGCTCCAAGCCTCGAAAAACAGTTGGGAAAAAGGGTCTCTGCTGAAAATCAATGTTCTTCAGAGGTAAGAGCTAAAGATCCTCCAAGGAGCATACTGTTGGGAAATAAAGTGTAGGAGACTGTTTTTCCACCATTAAGGTAGAAGACTAGTGTTACATGAGAAAGCAAACGGTTTCCAGGTCTCCATAAAAGTCATAAAGGAGACAAAGAGTTCATTTCTCTCCACAGGTTTACCATCTTTAATCTCTTTGCCACGGTGTCCCTACCTATCCTGTGGGACAGAGTCATGTTTAGACGTGCTGACAGGCTTAACTTGCATTTGTGACAACGATTCAGGCTCCCCAGATACCAACTGCTAGAGACTGCAAAGTGTTACTCCTCGCCCCTTCAGAAGATGATCCTTTCAGAGCACCAGAGCTGCCAGCAGATGGGCTCTCTGCTCCTGAACATGCTGTGCAGGTAACACGGGTGTGCTGGGGAGAGGGGCAACCTCAGAAACCTCCACAGCCCCTTACGAACAGTTTCCCCCTTCGATTAAATTAGTGCCGGACTATATTGATCACAGAGAATTTTGTACAACTCTCAGTGCTGCCACAGCTGCCTGAGCGCCGCAGCACCAGTAACCTGCCATAGAGCTGGTGTGTGCCTAGGCAGGACTGGGGTCCTGACAGCACTTCTGCCACATCCAGCACCACTTTAGTGTTGTGATGGAAGGGCTAAAGCACAATGCTGCAACTGAGTGACCACCATGGGCAGCACTTTAGGATAAAAATTATCTCGTGCACTTGGTTTAAAATTTGGACTAACTTCATTCGGCTTCCACATTTGTGCTGACCCATGGGGGAACAGAAGGATAGACCATTCCAGCTCCAGAATCAAATCTCCTTTAATGCAAGGACAAGATTTCTTTGCTAGCCACACCATGAGCAGTGTGCCCTGCCTTTGATACTGTCCACTAGTGTTGGTATGTATTTAAAACTCACTCCATCATTTGATTCTGCTCAGCTGTCTGAAAAAAACACCCAACATCCTGTGTACTGCTGGGACCTCTTTTGTCAGAGGCTGTGAACTCATCTCCATCCAGCATCAGGATGGATGGATTGAACAAACTGAAGCAGTATTTTATTGCTGAAGCATAAAACACGGGAATAAACAAGCACTGAAGTGCTACTGATCATTAACACCAGATGGGAGCCCATTTACTGCCTCCAGCAGTGAGGTGCCACGGCTGCTCTGCTGAGGCCCCCTTGAAATAGGAAACCCAGTGCACCATCTGGGAGGTGCTGGATGGCAGTGGCTACAGGCAGCCCCTGCAATTCCAGCCTGGAGTATCTGTACTGTCCTCTCACCACCACCCTGGGGATAAGCAAGGAGCGACCGAGCTGTTAGTCCTGGCTCCAGAAATAGTCACCCCTGTAAGGTTATGCCCACATGAAAATGCCCCACTGGGGACAAGCAGCCTCCCGAGGGTGGTGGGATGGGGAGAATCACAGGCCAGATTATCCACACACAGAGCAGTGACCCGGCTGCATTTTAGTGGTGTGTTGGAATGCACATCAGAGAACCATCACAAGTTCTGGTCACTCCTGCACAGTTCATCACCCGGATGCTGGATTATCCAAAGCAGCCCCTTACTTCCCCACTAACCAATGCTGTCTGGCATGGGAAGGTAAGTACCACGGTGGAAAGAAGTCAGGGGCTATTTCCTCTCCTTCCTAATAAACAGACCCACCATAGATAAATGCACAACGAGAGCATTCCCAGTCTGGAGTACTGGAAATTGGCCCCCAGGAACAGCTCCATCCTGAGCAACCCCACCTGCAAGCTGCTAACCTCGGCCTCCTTCCTGCACCTTTGCCTCCAAGTCCCATCTTCCCGTGGCAGGGAACCCTCTCAGCAGCCAAAGCCCGGAGCACTGCATGGGGCCAGGGATGGATTCTTGTGCGGCCCCCGCGAGCCGAGAGGAGATGCAAATGGGGCAGGAGACTGCTGGAGCAGCAGAGACAGACAGATGCTTTTACACTTCAAAGGGAACAGGGCCCTGTGAGGCTTCAGGAATACGCACCAATCGATAGACTCTTTTCAAACACTGAGCACATTTGCTCAAGTGTGAGACAATTAGTCCCTGAGGATGGAGGCAGGACAGAGCCATTAACAGCCATACGGGCAGGATGAGAAACATGCGGCAGGACTCCATTGGCTCCACACGGCACTGCCAGCCCTGCGGAAACCCGCTCAGTCCTGGCCTGGCTTTCTCATCCTTGCTTTTCAAAATGCCCTTATGCCCCCAGCGGCTCTACAGGGAGCACATGAGTGTCATCCAGCCTATGCCAGCTCAATGCTCAGCACATCCCTTTGGTAAATAGAGCGGGTTTGATCACATCCCCTCCACTGCTTTATCCCCGGAGAACAATAACCACGGGTGTCCCCAAGCACGCAAGAGGGCTGACTGAAACTTAGCCCAGCAACTCCCATTTCCCTCTCCACCTGACTGCTGCTGGGAGGTGCCCAAGCTGTGCTGGAGAGCTCTGTCTCCACGGAGTCTCTTCTGGATGGCAAAGCAGAGCCCAAACCAGATTGTGGGCGAGCAGAGGGCTGGATGCTCAGCATGAACAGAGCCAGCATGGGAGCAGACCCCGCAGTGTGACAGGAATTAGGCCTGACTCATTCCTGTCTCCTCTGCACCAGCACTTCCACGCAGACATACCCTTAATGCACCAACTCCCAGCAAAGATGTTACAGAGCTCCCGAGTGTTTGTGCTTTGTGACCCCACAGATGGGAGCTGGAGTGACAGTGCCAGAATGCAGGAAGGTTCTCCTGTGAACAGCTGCTGTTTTACAAGTACAGCCTTATTTGTACAAAGAGAGGCAGATACCAAAAGTGAGCAATGCTTTATGCCTGGCTGTGTGACTGATGGAGTGCTTGTCCTGTATCACTGGCTGCCCACTCCCACTCTCCCTTCTGGAGGCACACAGTTTACCCTCTTCAGTAAAAATAGAGGATGAAGAAATAAAAATCTCTGCATGTCCCCAAAGAACTGCAAGAGATGGAAATTAAATCCATCCATTACACTCACCAAGCAGGGTGCTGTCTGGGCAGGAACACTGTAGCTGTACACCTGCACATTAAAAGAAAAAAAAAATGGAGTATTAGAGAAATGTCATAAGCAATCCAACACCCCACAGCAAACTACTTCAGGCCATAAAACAAACTCACACAACTTGGAAAAAGAAGAAAAGAATGACACTAATCTAAGCTGAGCATTGTTGCTCAGCACAGCTGCAGCACCTCTTCTCACCCCTGCATTGGAGGATTGCTTCACCCTTGTTAAAATGCTTCTCTCTTTAGTTGCCATCTACAGCTCCAAGCCTCGAAAAACAGTTGGGAAAAAGGGTCTCTGCTGAAAATCAATGTTCTTTAGAGGTAAGAGCAGTCTGACGCAGTGCTCAGGCCCAGGCCTCGGGAACGCTTCAGTGTTTGCTCTGGGCAGTGCACATCTTGTGTCTTGCGCCGTGAGGGAAAAACACCTTTCCAACTTCCCTCACTGTGTCCTGTGGGCTGCACTACTCCTCCCGGGGCTCCTCCTGCTCAGATTTGCTGTAACGATCGGAACCCACATTTAAACCTCCCTCCAGCTCTACAAGGCACAACAGCAGCTTACCTGGAGCAGCACACCTGCTTCCCAAAGCCCGGGAAATAGAGCCGAGCCTCAGGGACAGGCCATTCCTACAGCCACACCGAACTGCAGCAAGGTCACGGCTCCGAGCACGGCCGGACCCAGCCGGCAATGCCCAGGGGACCGGGCAGAGCAGCCCTCCCCACGGCCCCAAAAAAACCCTTTGTCCTCCCTTCCCCAGCTCTGTGCTCTTGGCCATTCACCAAGTAACTGGAGGCTGAAGGCGGGCAAGCAGGTAAGTGAAGACACCTGCAGCACATTCGGTCGCTGATGAGTGGGGAGAGGGGCTGGCAGCTCTGGGCAGGAGGGATCTGGCTCTGAGGGGGGAGCCAAATGCTGCATCGTCCCTGCTACGAGGCTCCACATGGATCCCAACCTAGGGCTCGGGCATTAAATGTCTTTTTAGCTCTGCAATAAAAACACATTTGACATGAAGAATGTTACTCTCTTTGGAAGAGGGCTTTCACTGCTTGCTGGGATTTGCTCAAAGGGATCCAGTACATAACACTGACCAAGGAAATGGACACAGGAACCTCCTGGGAGTTTCGCGGAGCCTCCACTGAATACCGCGGGGTCAGGCAAACCCTGCCCTGCCCCGCACAGGGGAGGACTCCCCACCAACACCAGGTGCCACAAAGGCTGGGCCAGGAGACTTGATCCCAGGGCACCACACAGAGTTGGGGTTGCACCAGCTGAGCACCGTCCCTGTCCCTGCAGCAGCTGGAAATTAGATAAACTCCTAGTAAAACCAGCTGGGTACAAGCAGAGGCCACACCCTGGGCAAGGTGAGAGGAGACCCTGCACCCCTGGGAGGACTTTCCATATTTCTGGAGAGGTGTGGTGCACTTTGCTGTGCTGCAGGGAAACAGGTGCCTCTCCTGAGCTTGCAGCTGCCTGTTGTAAGAACTGCAGTGTTGGCAAGAAAGCATTTTTATGCCATTCCCACCTACATCGAAGCAGTGTCAGAGAAGCCTTAAGGTTGCAAAAACCAGTAGGAGAAACCCAATCAAGATGTTTATTTCCCACAGGAAATTTACCTAGATCTCTTTTATAGTCCATTTGCCCTCCTCCTTATGTAAGTCCTCCATGGGAGAGAAGCAAAAAACACAGAGAAAATAAACAATTTACTGCAAAGAATTGGTGCAAGAGCCTGAGTCACATCCAGCAGTGCGAGCAGATAACCTGAGGCTCGCTGAACACACCGCAGAGAACAATGAATGCTGAGATCAACACGGTGTGTCATGCATGTACAAACTGGCCCCTGGTAACATGACTAAAGCAGAGCCACTGGTGTGCTTGAGAAAGATGCACAAACCCCACACTTTTGAGTTTATTTTATTGCTCTTAATGGCCTGCCTTCCACATGTCTCATTTCCTTTTATTGAAGCTGTTGGAGGCATTACATTATCTCACATGCGTGCAAAAACAGCGTTTCAGTTGAGCTCATACAGATTTCTAAATGCCACAGCTGAAGAAAACAAGACAGTGGGAACTGCAAAGGGAGGAGGCGGGAGCAGAGTCCAGAGCACACACCTACGGGCAAAATCTCCAAAGGCTTCCCAAACCAGGCAAGCCGCAGTCTCTCAGCAGAGACAGGCGAGAGAGAAAGCAAAGGTACTTTTCCAATCAGCCGGATGATTCACTGAAGAGGGGCAAGCGGTCCTGTTGCAACAGAAGGCTGATGAGTAATTAATGGCTCGTCCTAGGCACAAGGCTGAGTCTTTTAGCCCAGTGCAGAGCTGTGTGACAAACCAGCTCTACCGACTGGCCCACGAGGCAGCAGCACCTGCAATGCTACTCCAAGGGTTTGAAAGAAAGAAGTCGTATTTACACATAGGAGTTTCCCAGTGCTGCCCAGTTCTCCTCAGTTACTCATACTCACCACAGCATGGTTTTCATCCTCATTAGCACCCTGGGACAAGGGATAAATATAAAGGAACAGATCCAGCCGGGTAGCCTCTGGGGGGATGTGTTCTTTCTCTTTTCCTGTGGGCAGGGCAGTGATCCTGGCAGGTGACAGGACTGTGGTGCACAAAGTACCCCCAGGGTCCCTGCACGTGGGGCTCAAGGCACTCACTCAACTCCCCAGCCATTCTGCTCATCTCATTTCCAACATGTGAAAAACAGTTGTGGCAAAATCAACTACTAATGGTCAGAGACAGACTATTTTTCACAGAGGTCAGCCTTTTACAGTTGACCTGCCTTCGCTCAGCGGCATTGGACAGCAGGAAATCACAGTATTCTGGGTTTAAAAACAACCTCCTCCACATTTTTTAGTCCAACCCAATTTCTTTTTAGTGAGCCACTCACATCCACACGTGTGTCATGCAGAGCAGGTACAAATCACTACTGGCCAGGGTGCCATCACAGAGGAGGCCAACAGGGCACTATATACATGTACTGTGGTGAAGTTTGACCTTTATTTCAGTGTTGCACATCCTCAAATCCTGCAAAGCCCAGGGGAAGTACTTGGTTGCTCTGTACATATAATAATTGTGATACAAACACAGTTAGCAATATACAATTTAAATAAGGAAGTAGTCGTTGTAGTTGAGTCCACAAGTTTATAGGGCTACTTTTCAAAGTAATTTTAACAATACCAAATGTGGCTCAATATCTCTGTGCTATACAGATGGCACAGTGCTGACCTGCACACCAGTCCTGATGCACTGGGCACAGACCTGTCCAGGTCTGCTCATAGACAACATCTTGCTACACACAAGAGAAAACCATCTGGAAACACAGGCTAAATGTCACACCTTACTGCCTACTGATGGCTACAGACCATTCAGCAGCTGTATTAGTGTGACAAGAAAACATTCCCTAAACAACACTTAGGAATGTGTCTGTCCTCCCTGAGGAACAAAGAGTCTGTCTCACACAGGACCTCATTGCCAGGGCCATTTGCACTTGGGCAAACAGAGAGGCTTCCCCTTTCTAATAGGAAGATGAAAGGAAGCCCTCCTTGCATGGCACACGCAGGCTGCTCAGGCAGAGCAGCTCCTGCCCAGGCTGGGACCAGACAGGAGGGAGGTGGAATCACTCTGACAACTAAACACAGAAGCAGATCCCTACAGAATCAGAGTGCAGAGATGGCTTCACACACTCACAGAGTAGTTCAGGAACCACAACTATGAATTATGTTCTTCAGGGATGAGAGAAGTAGTTCACAGTGGAAGATTTCCTTTCCCTTTAAGGGAAGATGTTGGAGTTAAACAGCAGCACTGCTGTTCATGTCCTTGCTTTTGACAACCTTGGAAAGCCCCAGAGCAGCTCCTCACATTCCAAGAACAACCTCCCTCCACCTCTGTGAAAAGAAGAGCATTTCACTGACCTCGGATCTAGGGCTGATAGAGGAGGGATGGGCATGGGGACATGTAGACACAACACAGCCTTGCTGCTGCTTCTCCTGCCTGCATGACCCACTGCTGTGCTCCAGACACACCTTGCTGTGCATTTTACTCGTCTGGTGCTGGAAGAAAGGCAAGACTCTAGCTTTAGTTTGACTATACTAACTGAGCAAATGGCACAAAGGTCACTGGGATTGCTTGTTTTACTTGTCTTTGCAATACTGTCTACAGCTTTTTTGCCACCTGGATGGCTTACTGAAACTCCTTAGACCCTATCTCCTTGCACCTAGTCCCAGGAGGAAGGGATTTTGGAAACTGTCAAATGCGAGGTGCAAACAGCCTGTGACTGTGAGTTTGGCAGCTCTTTAAATATTGCCCTTGTAGATCCTGTGTTTTCCTATTGCTGCTGGGAAAAAAAAAACACTGCAGAACACATTTATTCAGCCTGATCCACAGTGACACAGCTGGGGCAGCCACCAGTTTAGCCACTGTTTGTGAAACATGGTGAGGGTTGTTGTGCAAGGAGACAAGGAAGTTAAGGTGTCCCATTCTACCACTTTGCAGCAATACCTCTGCCTAGGCAAGGCTTCTAAAGTCCAACACCTCAGAGTAAATTTGATCTCATTTACAATTTTTTCTCAGTTTTTTCACTGGGAAGGGTCCTCCCCGTTCACCAGCAGGCATAAGGGAACAGAGGGTACTGGCTCCACTCTGCCATGGTCCCGTGGGCATGTCC
The DNA here is from genome assembly GCA_013390025.1 of Pitta sordida. NCBI lineage: Eukaryota > Metazoa > Chordata > Aves > Passeriformes > Pittidae > Pitta > Pitta sordida. The sequence continues at coordinate 300,099 of WEKX01020886.1, read as the reverse complement.
TGGAGCACCCTGTGTGTCTGCAGAGAAGGCCGAGTAGCTCATGGCCCTGTACTGGCTGTGGGAAGGCACCATCCACTGCCCAAGGCCCTGCTCGGTGCCATAGGGACTGTACACGGGTGCTCGCGCCCCGGGTTTCCCGACAGAGTCTAGAGCCATGTTCACCACTCCTGTGTAGTCCTGGGGAGGAGGCAGAGGTGGGGGGAGCGGAGGCAGGTTGGAGAAACCCTCTGGGAGCTGTTTGGAGTCATGCTCGGGCACCGTGGTGAGATCCAAGGCATGGCACCTTGCCCGGAAATCATTCAAGGTCGTGGCATCGCGGGTGGGAAGCTGCTGGCTGTCCCCAGCTTCATGGAACCTGAGCCCCAGGGCAAAAAGAAGAGCGAGTCAAACCTATCGCAGCGGAAAACCACAGAATACCCACACAGATCCCCTGGGGAAGAGCAGGGAAAGCTCTTCCCTTTGCCTACTGCTTCATCTTACTCTTAGTGTGGATTTTAGTCCAGGCCTCACTGTCACTCCAGAGAAAAACAAAATGCCAGAGAAAGTAAGTCCAGACTACCTTAGCTCTGTCCCAGTTCTAATCTGGGTTCACTCATACCCAGTCTTGCAATAAGGAGTCAAAAACCACTGGAGTACTGCCACTCCTTCAACACTTCTCCTCCAAAGGACGAGCAGGCTCTGCAGTACAGAGCTGGCTGGGAGAGTATTTGGGGAAATAAAGAGCATCACTAAGACATAAGTATGCCTGGAATCAGGGGGCTTGAAGCAGCGCAGAAAGGTTATCCATGGAGCTACATCTATGCTAATGTAACACCTCTCAACCACGTTCACTGTCCAACAGAAAGGCATCCTCCCCTGCACCCAACTGGCTATTATTCCTAGGAAATACCCAGAGAAATCCCATCAATTAAAAGGTGGCTTTTCCCCAGAAGGTAGGACTCACCGATACGTCTGGTAGGACGGTGTTGGCACTTGCTGCTCTCTGGGCAGACCCTCCCTGTGGTCCGCAGGCACCGGTGATGCCGCAGGGAAGGCCTGGCTGCCGTTCTGCTGCGAGCCCCAGAAGGGATATCCACTGCTGACCACCACGGGGTTACTCTCTTCCTTCACATCTACATTCTCATCCTTCTCAAAATCTGGCTCACAGCAGAGGAAAGCACGAATGGAAAAGAGTGAGAAGCGGAAAGAGAGAGACAGAGGTCACAATGGTCTACTGGCAGTTGCAGTAATCATCGGATGGTGGGAGGAAACAAGCTAACACTTCTCCTGTAGCCCTTCTGTCTTAAGGGAATAGCCCTTTCCCGCTCTATCTGCCCAGATACTGTGGTGGTCAGTCCTGCTCTGTCCTCTCTCCTTTGCTGTGCTACTGCAAGCAGCACCACAAGCTGGAGCGGGGAATGGTAAAGCTTAAAAAACTTTTTGAATATAATTCTGAGGGTTTGTTGTGATCAAAATTACCATGTTCCTCAGCACTGGGCTCCTTTTCCTCAGGCAGCTTCCTCTTCTGGCTCTTGGCTGGGCTGGGCTTTTGGCATTTGGCTCGTCCTTCCCTGGAAAGAAACAAGACATGGGGGTAGCTTGGAGAAATCAGGAGAGGGGCTCCCACTCCATGTCTGTACAAAAGGCATGATCAGCTTGGAAACTGAGCACTGAGGTTTTGGCACTGAGTCTGTAAGTGTAGCCTGAAGTTAGATACATGCACTATGAACACAGGTATGTGTCCGACAGGGTGGGTCTGTCACTTGAAAACAGCTCTTTCCTAAATGGAAAATGAGTTTAAGCTTAGTCAGAAATTATGCTATTAGGAGGAGAAAGAAATTCCATGACGTTTTTAAAGTTAAAGTAAAAAAGAGGCAGTTTTGGCCTTTTTCATCAGGAAATTAGATTTTTTTTTCAGACGCAAAATAACACAAAACAAATTCTCAGATATTTTTGTAACATTTTCTGCTTGGAAAAAAACTACTTTTTCCTTCTCTATTGCCAGTCTATGGTTGCAATTTAAGCTTTGTTTTTTCATCTCATCCACTGGCTGCCTCAAGACCAGGCAGATCATCTCACTAGTATTGGTATCCATTTTCCCTCTTGCAGATAAAAATCTCCTGCTGGAAGAGATGCTTTTCTACCCACAGGAAAAAGAGATGAGGGAGCCTCCAAATATCAGAACCAAGCTGACTTCCAAGAGACCAAATGATCTGCTGTGGACTCCTGTTATCACTGCTATTCACATGTCAGACTCCAGTCTAGCTCCAACTTGCAAGGGAATGCAGGTCTCAAATTTGTCACACCTCCCACATTTCTCTAAGAATTATCACCTCCCACTCCCCAAATCCCTTGGGAGGAGGCTGAACAGGGGGACATTATTACCAGCTACAGGCAAATGCAGTGTGCACAATGCAGCAGGCTCAGCAGAGCTGGCTGGGAGGCTCAAAGGCCTTGGGTAATATTTACAAATGAATTCCAGTTATGAACAGATTAAGATGAAAAAACATTTTACCTTCGAGTGTTCCTCCCATGTTCACGAAAACCTTTAGCAAATGGATTGTTGTCAATCTTGAGCTTCGTAATCTTAAAATAAAATGAACAAGATTCAACGTCATGGTGACTGGTTGGGCTCTCCACTGTTTCAAAACCTTTATCAGTATTTATCACAACAGCTCGTCTGAGGGTTTTAGACATGCCCTTGCTCACAGTATTGGGGCTCTCCCATCAGCTCCTGTTATTGATTAGGAAGTGGCCCACAGAGAGAAGTGACTTTGCCAGGGTCAGCAGTGATCTGGGTGGGATTCATCTGACTAGAGAAACATACAGGCTGAGTATCTATGTACTTTTTACTGCATTTAGAGTTGTGTGTGTCACTGACAGCACACTCAGTACCATTAAGGTACATGACTCATCTCATCAGAGAGAGGATGTTTTCCACAGGAACCATAATGTGACTGTTTCTTCCCACTGTCCATCACAGGTGCCCAGGGTGAGCAGAGTGGAATGAGACACCCTCCCCTACAGGAGTTATTAAGTCAGCATTTAGCACCATGTCCAGAAGCAGTGCCTTGCACACTGTACCTGCTCGTTCTGGTAGGCAGTGACAGAAGTGAAGACAGTCTCAGGGAAGCTGAAAACCTGGAAGATGCTCCAGCGGACGCTGAAGAGGTCGTCAGCCTGCACAATGTGGAAGCGCGGCTTGTAACGGTGCATGGAGTGCAGGATGATCTGGCACAGGGACAAAGGACAAGGTTTCTATGTGCAAACACTGCCAACACACACAACCAAAGCCTTCACTAGCAGGTAGCTAAAGCACAAGGGCTGGGCTGAGGGAGGAAGAAAGGGCACTTGGATATGTTTTAATTTCTCATGATCTACTTTCTCACAACATTCACAGAATCACAGAATCACAGAATCACAGAATCAGTAAGGTTGGAAAAGACCATAGAGATCATCAAGTCCAACCTATCACCTATTACCTTCATCTCACAACATTTATCTGCAATGAACTCCAAGAGAGCACAGCATGACCTACATGACCATGTTGGTCCAGAGTGTTGTTGGTGAGTTTCAGTTTCTGGAAGGAGACAGGTTCTTTCATCCAGTGGCTGCCAGGAGCTGGGGAATCTGGGTGGATGTAGGTGCGACAAGGGAGCTGGGGTTCTGCTTTTCCAGCAACTTCCCATTGGTCTTTGTTCCACTGTGAAGGGAAAGACAGAGGTCTAGATCTTTAAAAAACCCCTGCTTTCAGAACAGAAAAGCCTCAACGACTTTGCTTCACTGTCAGTTCAGTGCACTCCTCTGAAACACAAGTAGCAGATTCTCTCTTAAAAGCCATGACAATGTTACGAGACCAGCTCCAAATTTAGGCCTCATTTTTTCTTCCTTTCCCCTATCAGCTGTCAGAGAAGTCTGACGTGAATCATGATTAAAACTGTACTGCTTACAATGAGAATTAGTTACCTTTCCAGCTGCTCCCCAAACAAAATTGACAAATAACTCCAGAGAGGCATAAAATCCACCAATTATTTCTGAACTTTGTCCAAAGAGAATTTATTTATCAGGATGGGCAGTGAAGCATAAAGATTAATCTATTTCAAACAAAGATGAAAGGACGGCATAAACTCTGTTATTTAAGGTACTTACCTTATACCTGAAGTTGTCCATTGGCACAAAATCTACCAGCATGAGGTACTTGGCATATGGGATTAAGCCAGAGACTTTGATTTTGCATTGTGGAAACATTCGTCTGAAGGAGAAATGAAAAACAGAGTACAAAGATTTCTCCATAAAGTGGGTATTAATGATCAAGCAGCACACCATGTTTACCAACTACTGTGCAAAGTCCTGGCAGCAGTATTTCTCTGGCCAGCTATTGACCATTTGTCCATCTGACTGATGGACTGTCTGATCCTATGGGTTTAGGTGGGACAGGCATTAACAGGCCAGCACTCGCTGACGGCCTGACACTGCCTTTGTTCTTTCAGTTCCTGTAACACAGCAGTGGGAAACATAAAAGGAACTATTTGGAGTTTGTACGTAGCTCCTCACCTGCTGCAGCTCTCACAGACCTGGAGGATGGATTAGAGTATTTTTGAGCGTGGGTAGAAAATGTGCTCTCATCTAAGAGCACAGCCAGCTTTCTGTTCTCGTATTCCCTGCCACTACTTTATACTTCTGACTCTGCAAAAAAGCTTTGACACCTACCTCCCTACCCAAAGGGATTACTGTATTTCAGCTCACAGCAGCTTTGACACAATACATTACAATTTCACAATTCCATATTCTTTCCCTGCAAGCTCCACAATACGTGACTCATTTATACTTTAGAGTAGTCTGCATGCACAGATCATTATGAGACTACACCATGTTCTTGTCTGCAAATGGAGACTCAAACCCAGGCATTTACTGCTGCTGCCTGTGGCCCAGCAAAGGAAACCCAGGGCACTTCCCAGAGCAACCTCGAAGTGACAGGAAGAACATCAGTGTTAAGTGGTGAGATAAAGGCGCAGAAGTTTTCTCAGCTCATCAGCCCCACGGTGACCTTTTGTACTTCACAGTTTGGACTCCTACAACATCCTGAAAATACAATTCTTCTGCCAGGATCAGTAAAATGTGCATAATTGGCTACAAAACCAGTTTAACAGCCACCATTCCAAAGATGAGCACTTGGAGATCTTGACAACAATGTGGAGGGGTGCGGGGTGGGCAGCTGTGCTGTGTCCCTCACCTGCCAGATTTGGTGATGATCATTTCAGTTCCAATCTCATGAAACTTCATCCAAAGCCCCATGTCCTCGAGGGTGACCACAATGGAGCTCTGTGGGTAGGGCTCCAGGCTGGGGGAAGGAAGAGCCTCACACGGTGCTTTCACGTCTAGAGAGAGACAACAGGGCCCTCAGACAGGCAGGAGGGGAACCAACCCGGCACAGCCCCTCCTGCTCAGGGACTGGGATCTCTGTGCCACAACAAACCTCTTAAAATCTGTTTCTTCAAAGAATTTTACATAATAGGCTCAGAGCCTTTTCCAACAGGTTTATAAAGACTTGTGTGTTGTACCAACTCAACCTAAACTCTGTTGTTACAAAACTCATGCTGGCAGGTAGCCACAATCCACTCTTCTGGTATGATCAGGATGACACAAAACACTTTCATCAAGAGAATACAATGAAAGCTGAAAGGATTGGAAAGATTTTCAGTGTGCCAGTGGGTAATGAGGGAAAACCACAGGTAGGGTGATAGCAGAGGTGAAAAAGCCCTCCAAAAGCCAAAGATGGGATAGACAGCAGTCCCAAACATAAGTGAAGGCAAGAAAAGGAGGTGAGAGGGATAAACTAGGAAATATTCTGAAAAGAGGACAGGTGGTCTGAACTGGATGTGGAGATGGAGACAACCGAGGAGCCTGCGATGGCAGTGGAAGGCTCCTCTCCAGTTACACACCCTGGCACAGCAGAGGAGCTGCCTGCAATGTGCCTGCACTTTCTGTTGGAAGCAGAGGACAAAACTGTGGGGGCCTCAAAGAGGAAAGGGAAACTATTCTGGGTGAATTGTCTTTGTAGTTGATGGTACCGACCACCTCTGTTTGGATTAAAAATCTCCTTAAAAACCTCCAATAGTTACTCCTAACAATACTGTAAGGCAGGTGAGTTTGCTGCTGCCATACTGAAAAGCCCAGTTTCACTTTAGGACACAATGTGACCTGGTGTAGTGCTGGCGGCTGATTTCATGCCCAGCAGGGCTTTACTAACACCACCCTGGGGTCTGCCCCAAGGGATGGATGTGCACCAGGGCAGCAGTTCTGTCCCCAGCTCAGAGCCAGGGGACACCTCTCCGGGTGAGGCATTAGCAGCCAGGCACAGCGATTTGTTTAAACGGGAGAGTTTTCTGCCTCTCAGCCTGATCAGATCTTATTCAGAGCACAGTAAAAAAACAAAGGAATTTTCACCTTGTTACAGCCTTCCTGATTAATGTCTTCAAAAGAATGTTCACAAAGGGTAGACAACTAATTCCAGAGAAATTAGCTTTTTTCATAAAGGGACATATTTCAACAAAAAACAACTCAATGCAAGTCTAAGGGGTTCTTCCCTCAGCATTAAGAAGTAAAAAAATTTAAATGTAATTTTGTCAGTTTGTAAAGGTCTTCAGGCATTTAAAAAAAATATCCTCTACCCTTTTTTCTGCTTTGATCCAACATTAATGAACTGGCTAAGAAGTGACACCTAGTTTGCTCGCTAAGATTAGCCTGTTAACATCTTCTTACTAAAGCTTCCCCCATATCCTCTTGCAAAGACATGAAAGCTGCCATGAGACGATGCATTCGGTAGCTCCGTGCAGCACATGTATCAAAAGGAGTTACAATAAAATTGGGCTGATTTCCCACAGGAGCCATCCAGTCACAAATACATGCAAACAGATTTTGATTAGCTAGACAGATGCTCACTCCTTCCCCAAATGAATTTTAGAATTAACATTTCTGTAAGCAAATACCAATGCCATTAAATGAGACTACAACAAGGTAGATCTCAGGAGTCCTTATTGAGGGAACACTTCTAATGAAGTAGAGAGGAATTGGAGTGAAAGGAGTTCAACACTGAATTAAAAATCAAAGGCAGATATTATAATCTGGCTTTTACCAAAATGAGTCCACAGCGCACCTGTAGGAGCCGGTGCTGCAGGAGATAAGAGACAATAAACGTTGCAGCAAAGATTTTAAAAGGTAGTTAATGCCTTTTCCCATGCAGATTTTGGGTGCACAGTCTGATCTGTACTTCTATAGTTTCCTCCTCTAAGTAATTTTGGTGTTAAGTATTTGAAAGAGATTTAAACCTCCTCCAAGAATTCTAGTTCAAGGCTTTTAAAAAATATTACTATTATTATTGTTCCGGTAACATCACATGCGACACATTTAAAAACATATTCTTTATGCCCATAGGAGGTTGAAGAGGAAGAAGGGTGGTACGAAAAAGGTACTGAAAATTAAGAGATCTTTAATCTATCCTGTGCTTGATTTGAGAGTCCTTAAACCAATAGGAGCAGCTTGTCTTACAGAATAAGCTGTACATATCTTTTTCTGCAGTTGGGGACAGAAAGGGGAGAAAGAGAATTGAGAGTCAATTCGGTAATGTTTGCACCAGGAGGAAGATGCTGGGAGTACAATTCCTTCACCTAAAGCAATCCCTCCGTTAATCATCAATTACTAAGACAATGTTACGATGTCAGAAAATTTGTTGCAGCCTTCCCAAAACGCAATGCCTACCGAGAAACCTCCGACAAGGCAAAAGATTTGCTTTTTACCTTCACTAAGGCTCGTTATTACATTTGTTGCTGTTATCTTCCAAGTGAAGAAGTCCAAAATCAAACAGCTATCCAGTACCCACTGGGAAGGAATGCATATCAACATATAAAGCTTTTTAAGAACTTAATCTTGCCAACAGCCATAAAAGTCCCCATGTTCTCTGATCTTAAAAATGTCAGTAGAAACACCCCGACTCTCTGGAGGGAACCTCATTTCTCAGAACTAGAGAAGTTTCTGCTAACAACAAGAGTACAGTGATTCTACCAATGCAATGGCTTCATCTCTCAGATGCACCCAGCCATCACCTGGAATATTTCTGCTGCGGAGGGTGGAAGACCAGAAGCAACTCAGTAAGAAAATAAGGTGACTTCTGCAAGGGCTGCAATCTTTAACATAAGAAAATACTGTAATACAGTTCATAGTTTTTTACTGCTGCGCTTTTCTTTTCCAGCTCAAAATTCTTTTCAAGTGGCAGAAATCAGTATGAATCAGACCAACACGGCGGGGGGCTGCAAAAACCCAAACCAGGAGGGATAGTGGGGATTAACTGAGTCACTGCACAGGTATTTTGCTTATGAATGAGACAACACCTTGCAGAGGAAGAGAAAGGAAGCTGAGAATGCCCAATCACTTCTAATGCATAGTATGAACTGCACACCCAAACCAGGCAAACAGTTCACAGAATATTCTGAGTTGGAAGGGACCCACAAGGATCATCGAGTCCAACTCTTAAACGGTACCACTGGTGGGAATTGAAAACAGTTCACAGAATATTCTGAGTTGGAAGGGACCCACAAGGATCATCGAGTCCAATATTAAACGGCACCACTGGCGGGAATCGAACCCCTGGTCTCTTGCATGAGAGGCGGGGACACTCACCACTGTAACTAAAGTGGATTTTTTTTCAACTTTGGTAGTTGTTTCCTTCTGATGTAGAGTAAAACCCCAGAATAGGTTACCCTAACAAATGCACTGCCTCTGGGCTGGCTCTTAGTTTCACAATGCATATCTGTCATTGGGCCAAATCCAATCATGCCCCACACAGGAGAGATTAACAGAATGCTACGACATGGATTGATGAAGGAAAACATAAATGGAAATCACAGAAATCCTGTGTTGGGCATGAACATGGAAGAAGTGGGCTATGCCTGCTTGGAGTTCATACTTTCAAAGGGCAGAGGGGGCAAAAAAATAGAAAAACCATATATGTAGTTAGTGTCATGACAGTTATTATACGTGGAACAAGTACTTCCAAACCTTCCCTGGCCTCCAACCCGAAGAAGTTGGTACTTTGCAGGCAATACAAAAATAACACCTCCAGCCTTCAGTCAAGGCTCACACTACACAAGGTGATGTGGATAAGGTAGTTTTGGACACATTGTGAGAAAAACTTTGTACCCCAGAAAAGTTCTTTCAAATTTCACAAAAATCCCACTCAAATCTATAATTTCTCATTTATTCTTATGAAAAAACCCCAGTTTATAAATCCTTTCTAGCCCCACACACACTACTATAAATATTGGTAGACCTTCAGGAGAACTTATTCCCTTTCTGGCATGAGTCTAGGATCTTTCCATGCAATAAGAAAACGGAGGGAGTCCTTCACTTACCTGGTAAAGCTTGCATTTTTCCATGTACTGTGACGTCTAGGAGCTTGCACGGCCAAGAGAGCCACCAGAGTTCTTGCAAGGGGGGGCAAAATACGTAGTCCAGTTCAAAAGGAGGTCTGGTTTCCTGAAGCAAGCACAAGCCCTTCCTTCTGAGATCCAGTGTCAAGAGTGAGCGGGATGAGGATGGGACTCGAAGCACAGCTAGCCAAGGTGAGTTCCTGTTTTATGGAGGCTAATGAGCTGGGAGGAGCTTCCCGCCAGGGCAGTCCCCCTGCGATCCTTTGATGTCCAAAGGGACAAAGAGAGGAAGGATCTGCAGCAATGGCTGGGGATAAGGGAAGAAAATCAAAGAGAATTAACATGGCTTTGACATACAGGAAACCCTACAGGGGAAATGCACCTTGATTTACTGCTAACGCACTTTTAAACAAATAGAGACAAGACTTAGCTACAAAATAAAAACAAATCTCTTAAACAGCAAGCAACGAAAATTTCCTTTTGGCTATCCCACGGGTTTGTGATACATAATTCTCATCTTCAGCGCACAGAATTGTTTACTATTGATTTTGGTATCAGCAGCACGGAGCTTGTTCCTTCCCAAGTGGGGGATTAACAGTGTGTCAAAGTTTGATCTCACAACTGGAATGCTGCTCCCATGCATCCCTTCACCAACGATCCAAACACATTTGATGATACACGTTACTTACCTGCCCAGCCTCCGCAGCCCTGAACCGCACACCTTCTGGGGGTAGGTCAGGCACTGGGTTTAGGCCATGCTCAAGCCACTGCCCTTACCCAGGGAAGGCTGAGCAGAAACCCAAGGGCCCGAGCATTTTCCCTTAATGAGTTTATTCTGCAAGTGTGACCATTAGCTTTTGTACTTATTAAGTGCTTACAAGTGCTAAGAGACAGCAATCAAGGCTCAGGCTGCAGGCCACAATACCCCCGAAGAAGGGGGTTCTGTGCATTCACATTCAGAAATGCCTGTCCTAACATTTACAGGACCAAGTTGGTCAATCAGTGGAGGTCAAAAGCAGAATTACAGCCTCATGGGCCAGAGGTGGGTTCTGCACAGCAAATTTAGGAGCTCTGTTCATTTCAAAGATCTTGCCTTGTATAAGGCTGCATCTGATTCACTGTCTAGGTTTACTCTAAATAAAATAAACATTCTTCTGTTTTGCCAGTGATGTTACTGGGACATCTGATCTTCAGTCTCACATGCAAACACACTCTGAATTTATTTAGTGAGTTCTTACACCCAAACAACACTCCTTTAGTTCCCTTCTTACTGCCGTTTGGAGGAGGCAATTCGAGGACATGCAAAGAGGACAAAGGAGCTTAATCACAGCAGGGACTGACTCTCTTCCAGTGCTATATTGAATTTTAGGCATCCCAGGGAGAGAAAAGCTGATGCTCAGCATGGCAAGGAAGAACGTTTAAAAGAAAGGGGCTAGAGAGTTTGAGGAGTCCTGAGCAGGATTTTATAGCAGGAGATGGTCCATTGGTTCCTGGCACCTCTGAATGACCACGTTCAGCCTTCCTGACACCCCCTTTAAACCACTGGATAATACAGAAACCTACAGGCTCTTCTCCTTCAGCTAACTTGGAGACATCCAGAGCTGTGGAGTCTCAGTACCACTGAAGAGAGGACTTCATGTGGTGGACAAACATCAACTTGTAGCTCAAATGGACATTATTTATTACATATGGGGAAAAATAAATAGAGGGGGAAAGGTCAGCTGGAAACGGTATCAAGGTCAAATCTCCACTTGTACTTTCACAGCCACTATCAGACACAAATCAAATAGGATGCAGAAATGCTTTTCTGCTCTTCTACAGAAGGAAAGCCAGCATCAAATCTGCTCCCCCTCCATGTCCTGCTTTTCTAGTGTTAGTATTTTAATTGTAGAAAGAAGAAAAGACAACCATAATCAGAATCTGAAAAGGAAAAATAGAACAAAAATTGGGTCAGAATCAAGCTAGCAGCGAGATGAATCAACATCCCACACAGTTAGAAACTGCACAACAGCAGCCGCAGCACTGGGAATTTCAGACTTCACCTGACAAGAGCGTGGGATGTGTATCATGACTTTCTGCTTCTTCCACAAAGGGTATGAGATGGTCTCCTGCTGCCACTTCATTTGCACACGGCGTATCAGCATGTCTAGGGAACACACATTTGCTACAAGAAATCCTTTTGGCTTCTACCAGCTGATTGATGGGGAAGGTGGAGTCATTAATTACCCGTGACTAGTTAACAACCAGCTTTCTCCCAGCCATTCTTGTTGCACTGGAAACGTTTTAAAAGTGAAAAAAAGTGAATTTGTTACTATTGCTGGAAAGTGTGCCTAACAGGAGACGATCCCCAGGAAATTCATCCCTAGCAAAGGGGAAATGAAGCACATCACCCTTGTCTGTCTGTCTGTCCATGTCACTCAACACAGTCATCATCTCACCGCCTCTGGCTGGTGCCTGAGGCTCTCAGACTTCTTCACAACAGGTAATGTGTCAGGAGCAGGAGGCTTTGGCTAACAGGGTGCCCAATCTGCCATCACCTCTGCCCAGGCAGAGCTCCCAGGGAATCATTCTGCCCAGAGAAGCAAGCTCAAGTGTGAGGCATAAAGTAACTGGCTGGGAGACTCCTGAAATGCAACAGAATCATCTTGAAAGAACTAGCCTTGGATTACGTGTAGCCAGTGTCCAGCCCCTGCAGGTTTCCCTCTGCACATACAGCGGTGAGGAAGCATTATTGTATCAGCTTCAGTAAACTGGGCTGAAGCAAAGCTGCATCGAAGCTGCACGAGCAAGAAAAAATAACATGGAGCAGTACAAACTGCATTTAAGAGATACATATTCCCCTCTGAAACATGAGAAAAGCCTTCCTGCCATTTAAATTGACTCCCTTAGCTGATTCCCACCTAGCACACGTAGGCCACAGTCCCAGAGCCTCTTGGCAACCCTTTATGAAGGATACTCTGCCATCTGCATGGTATAAGTACTGAAAAAGTGAAAAGGCAGCATGTCTTTACAGGTCTCAGAATAAAACAGGTAGCCCTACACAGATACCTACTTATTTTTGTACTTCATTAAAAACAAGAAGTGGCCTCAGCTCTCCAGAATCCATAAAGCAGCTCCTTAAGTCCAGGCTCAGCTCACTGCCTGATTATGCACACGGAGCCATGGGGAAAAGCCGTGTTTTTCCAGAGAAAAGGCCTAATGAAACTCTTTACTCCTACAGCTGTTTGAGCCTTGAAGCATGTGACTCCTTGTCCTTGTTGGTGCCTGATATCTCATACAGGAAAATAGGAAATACAGTGCAGTGTCCACCAGGACAGAGCTCTGGCAGCACAGGCACAGCCTGAACCTGGGCAGCTTCATGAGCGAGTCTCTGTGGGCAGCTGCAGGAACGGGAAAAACTTGCAGTGGTTTAAGATCCTCTGAAGAAGAGGTACATATTATTTCCTATCATGTGGTAGGAACAGTTCCTACCCAGCTCCTTAGGTCAGCTCACATAACACAGCATTTTCTTCTGATGGAGGGAAATGGCATCTTTTTTCCTACCTTTTAATGGTTAGATGTGATTGATTTTTCCTGGAAAAAGCTGTCTGGTGTCTTCAGGCTTATTACACATGCAGTGCCCATGCAGACCTTCCTGCCCTGGCACCCACACAAGGGGCCCCACAGAATTCAGGCCTCTCTGTGGGGCTGAAAACCCCATACTGAGCCCCAAATTGTATCCCCCCCCCAAATTTTCCCTGTGCTCTCAAAAATGCAAAAATGACATTTGGCAAACCCAAACAGTTGGTTGGAAAGGGCCTGTTGGTAACATCTCAACGCTAATTCACCACAGGGTCCCTGGACAGAGGCACACTGAGCTGTGGGGATGGGCCACAGGCTGTGATAGGATCTGTTCTGGAAGGGAACATGGAAAAGCAGCTCATACAAATGAAAAGTTGTACATTATAAGTTTAAAACAAGGCTCCTCCTCTTGTAAGTTTGTTGATTGAGGTACCTGGCCACAAAGCTGTGCTCCCCGACTAATGAAAAAGAGGATGCTCCTATCTTCCCTTTCTCACATCCGCCCTCCCCAGCGCTCCGCAGCACTCCCCTGCTCCCAGCAGTTCGTTAGCATGGAGACAAAAAGGGAAATACTTAGCAGCCACTTAACACTGCGGGCTGAATTTGGGCCTCAAAGGCTACAGTCCAGAGTCAAATGCAAAATATGTCTGTCTAGAGCCCTTTCAAGTTCTCACAGACTCCCCACGTTAGGGGCACTGTTGTCCCGTCAAGCCATTGTGTTTCCCAGACACAGCTCAGCACCTTGTCCCGCTCAAATCCACAAAAAGTCCCTAATGAAAGGACGTGCAGCTGCAAGGAGAGCTCTGCAGCACAGCACAGGAAAGGGACACCGAGCAGCACCACGGCACAAGTGCTGCCTTTCCTCTCCTGCACCGAGAAGCTCCTTCCTCCCGCACCTGGAGACGCAGCAGCGCTGCCTGAACTCACTGGTCTCCAGCGAGAGCCATAAAGGAGCAGCCTGAGAAAATAGACAGCAAATAACTCTGGTTAACATCTATCCATAAATACTTCTATATTTATACACGTACGCACGCTCACATGCAAAGAGAAGCATCATGCAGAGCTTAAAAATCGCCGGCAGTTTACTTAACCATGAATTGAGACCAGACAAAAACCCCGAGCAGAATGGATTCTGCTGAGCAGAAGCCCAGCAGACAAAGCTGCAGCAATCGCCATTAAAAAGCTGATGTTTCTAGGGGGAAAAAAAAAGCAAAAAAAAAAAAAAGCAGCAGCTCAAACCGCAGGAGCTTTCATCTAAACTTTACGGACTTTCAAGATTGCCAATACACTGTTACGCTGCTTCAGTTTCTGCAATTAGGCATTTGTAAAACCATGAAAACAACAAGACGACTTCAACCATGCAAGTTGGGGTGTAAGTTATTTTGTTTGGCCAAGACAGATCTCTTCTATCAGTTATAAGGAAGTTTTCATATACTGTTCATCACAGTAGGGTTGCCGTCAAAGCAGGAAATCAATAAACAGGATAATTCCTTATCAACGAAAATTAAAACTGTTAAGATTTTAAGACCTACAGAGCTGAGCAGAGCTTAGTTCCTCCAACAACACTACTGACTCTAAAGGACTTGAGGAAGAATTATCACTATCAGAAATGATGAGAAAAATTAAACTATATGCAGTAGACTTTGCTTCAGAGTATCTTACAATAAATCATGTTTCATTTGACTAGGATTCTACTACTGCATATTTATTTTCCTTTTGCAGTACTATAATCTCTTAAAAAAAGAACTATTAAAAAATCATAAAGCCATAGGATACATACAACTGCACGTACATCTCACAGGAAGAAGGGAACTGGGCAAACAGGATGTCTAACTGACCTGTGGAGACTGAGCTGAGCTTTAGAGGATCTCCCATAAAACCAAAATGAATGCCAGGACAGATTGATGCAGTACATCCCACAAGATAGTTATTGAAAGCTGATATAGGGCATTATGATGAGACATAAATACTCTGCAGCGAAGTCCGGAGTCAGTAACAGAGAGCAGAAAATATGTATTTCTCACCCAACTTATTCATCACCTCACAGCAAAAAGATACTGAGGTCCATAGTAACAACATTCAGGTAAGAAAGAATCTTTCAACACCACTGATAAGAGAAAAAAGCACCTGTCAGATTTCATGGATTCCTCAAATGAGCAGTGGGATGAAGCTGTCACAAACCTACGTGAGCTGACAGACTCAAACACAGCTGCCACGTCTCCCTGCAGTTCCCGATCTTTCTAGATCCTTCCCCTCTGTTCTTCCCATAGAGTTACATTTCTCATACTCATTTTCTGTTGCAGTCGTGGGCCAGGGTACAGACTCCGGGCAGATCAGAGCCCCACGGCTCCCTCCCCCTCCCCAGCAGATTGTGAAATGTTTATGGCCTGGCTCTTATGGCTCTAGAGGTGCTGAATGGCCTTTTTCCCCCTCCGAGTCTCAGCTCCTGATGGGCAGCTACAGACCAACTTTTAGCCGGTTTGGTCCGTAGTTGTGGATTTTATTGCCCAGTTTGTCTCTTCAGCTCACATTTGTAAGCTCCAGAGTAGATTTTTCCCTGGGTAACACTCTGCAGCTCAAAGAACTCTTCTTGTTTTTATTACATCCTTAGTGATTAAAGGGATATTTAAGCCTCACAATGCTCCCTGCTGTGAATATAAAAGCCTAGCATCATTTTGGATAGATGTGCTTAGAAAAATAAATTAAAAATTAGCCTTACTATCGTGAACAAATGCTTCTAAGTTGTTAAGAACATCAGACACCTGAATGACTTAAATACATTGGTTGCAATTCCCTGGGAAACTAAGGGATGATTGTCCTACTTGAACAGTTATACAGACAAGTTTCACTTGGAACAAGGACAACAGAGGTGTGCAATGACTACATTATACTGAAAATCCTGCACATTATCTTCTGAGGCACAGGAGACTTGGATTCCTTCTCCTCTCTAACCTTGCAAACACTAATACACATAATGGGTACCACTTAAAACCAGAAACTTTGCTTTTCTGAGGCAAAACAGTTTTTAAATTACTGTTACTTTGCAGCCTAACCTATGCCTGCCATTCAAGTGTAGATACAAACAATACAGTGCAAATTCAACAGAAATACATACTTAAATTCTGCTAAGAGGAGTGCTGGGGAGTGTGCAGGAGGAAATAAAAGTCATGTTTGAGAGCAAGTATTACTGTGAACACAGATTAGATGGTTATCAATAATGAGGTCACTGGTTTTGCCACCCTCTAATACTGTAGTTACTGGTTTAAACTCCTGCAGGGAGCTACTGCCAGGCTCAGATTCAGTGAGCTGAGCCTGCTGGAGATGGAGGTTTCGACTCACTGCCAAGCAGCTTCATTTCCAAATATCTGCTTAAAGTGCAGAGGGAGACTCAGATTTAGTGCTTGTGCTCTACAGGACAGAGTGGACAAGTTACAACAGCAGCCTGGCAGGTCTGGTTTAGGTTATAGAAACCTGAGGCAAAAATTTGAAATCTTAAGTCCATTTGTGGTCCTCTATTTTGCCTTTCTGACATTTTTGTCTTGTATTTCCTCTCCAAGACAGAACTGGTCCTCCTTCTTTTACACCATACTGAGTTGTTCAAGGGTGGAATTGCTGACTTCTGGAGTCCCTCACACTCATTTATACATTTTCCCTTAACAGAAGCTAAGCTTAATATCAGTTAAACTTTTGATTCAAAGATAGTGATGCTCAGCCACAAAAATATGGTAATATTAAGGAGGCTTCAATACACAGATAATTCATAGAGTTTCACTTCATGCTTTCATTTCATTGTCAGAAATAAACCCACAAATAGAACCACATGATGCATATGTGAAAATAGCATATATGTAGTTGAGCAGGAAAGTGGCTGGGCTTCCTTATGTGAAACAAACTGGTAAAACCACATGTAATTCTTATCACCTCATTATCAAAGCTACTGGGGAACTGGATGGAGATGAGCTGAACACCAAGGATTAGAGGAGCTGGTTAAGTAAAGCTTCACTGATTGACAGCCCTGTACACAAAGAAGAAATGAACATGTCTGCAGGGTGTAAATATACAGATGACAGAAGAATTAATGTGCTACAAAGGGATATAATTATCTCCATTAGTTGGGATGAAAATGAGAGAGGCAATTTGTGTATCCAGGAAAAAACAGTCTGACTGTGCAAGGGCAGCCTGTTCACAGAGGAACAAAGTCCTTACTGCACTAGGCTTTTCACTGCTTTCTGTACAAACTACTGGTATTGCAGAGAACAATCCTGCCTTCGTGTGAGCAGCACAGATGGCTCCAAGATACCTGCTCATCTTTTATTCCCATGATTCCTTGGATGAGTACTAAATGAATTATGGGACCACAAGGAAAATTGGGTGTTCCACTGGCATATCAAGGGACTGCTTCCCAGTAGGATGGAATCCTGGCTCATTGACACACTGTGGGTTACAGCACTACACACTTGACACAAATTCCAGAAGAGGGAAATGTCTGGGTTTATCTCACTTGATCACAACTGCTTCAGAGTTATACTGGTGATCTCAGTTCTCTGGAAGGAAAGGGTTTCTTCCATTGCCTTTTAAGAGCTGGAGAATCTGGATGAAGTGTCTGAGAAAGGGGGGATCATCCAGAAGGGCAGGGGAGCTTGTATCAAGTGAAATGCAAAAAGAAAGAATCTCTCACACTCAAGTTTGTGCCTCAGCAGTGGCCAGGCCTGCCTTTTGTTCAGGATCTTGGCAATGGAGACCTAGTGAGAATTAAAAGGAAACAAACCACAGCAATCATCCTGAATTTTCCCCACAAGATTTTCTGCTGGATGTTTAAGTCTCAGACTATCTACAACTACTTTACTACAGCTCAGTATGATAAAATCAGGACTGTATTAGGTGACTCAGATAATGTACCACTTTCTCCTACCTGGCATTGTCCCTGGTGTTATTTGCAGCTGCAGCTGCCATTAGCCTGGTGCCCGTTTTGGCACTGGTGTTGTGAGACATCTGAGGGCAGGTGTCTTAACAGGACCCTAGGGAAGAAGTGTAGAAGGGCTCCATAACTTCTTAAGAGGAAGAAGTGGCTAAGTGTGTGTGTGTGTGGAATATAGGGATAAATGAAGGTAGAAAGGAAAAGTAACAGGCGATGGATGCTTCTGCCTTTGGTATCTTCTTGCTGGGCTCAGGGGTCCTGCCATCAGCTTTTGTATTTAGCTGAATATTTACAAAAAGAAAATCCTGTATTTCCACACATTCGCAAAAGAGCAAACTCTCCCCAGGCTGAAGAGTCCTGGGTTTCCTGAAGGCAGTTCTGCCCCAGCTCTTCCAGAAAGTGCTCATGAGAAATGGAATGAGGCCCTTAAAAGTGCTGCCATTTAAATGCATTTACCAATCAGAGGTTGTCTTAAATAAATAAACCTCATTGTATTTACACTCTCACTCCTTGTTTAGCCAATAGATTTTCTTCAGCAAATAAACCAGAATTCATCAAAAATAAAAGCAGCAAGATCAACATTTCCTCTCCCTCCACCCCCCACCATCATTCTCCAGCAGGCAAATTGCTAAATCTACATCAGTGTTATAGCAGTAAGGAAATATTCTCAAAACAACAGTATCACAGCAGTAATGTCTTCTGCTTTGGAAATGTGTTACCTTGATGTTTATATAGCCACAGGAGACCATTCAACAATGGCAATGTGTTAATTCCATTGACATTATCGCTCAAATTCAGTCACAGGGGCTGGCGAATTCTTTTTTTTACATGGCTCTTTCATCTAAAAGAGAATAAAGCAGGACATAATGGATGGTTAGTAACATATTGTTAAATGGTTACAAGAAACAGGAAATTTCAACCAGGGAATGGGAAAAACTGAAAAATACAAGTCAGTCTTGATTAGAACAGAGAATTGGTTTTGCTGCAGTGAACTATCCCAGTTTCTCAGCATTCAGAGCTAAGGATGCTCCAAAAACCTGAGCAGGTTCTACACTTGTTGGTCCTCTCTAGAACTGTGCTCATGGGAAGCTCTGAGTTGTCTGAAGTTATTCACTATGACAAAAACTCAGGTAACTTTGGTATTGCTCTCATTTAACTCAACAATGGCAATGGTTCCTAGTGCACATTAATATTCCTTCACTCAAGAAGAAAAAGGCCACAGTTTTACCTAAAATTAGCTAGAAGACAAAATTATAAACAATTTAAGACATACAAAAATGTCCTAGCAGCAAATTCAGTGTTCATTTATGGAGGGGGGACAGTCTGGGACAAGTAGTTTCTGTTTTATGGAGACAGAAAATGGAAGGTAAATTGCAAAACTCACCAGCTAGTGGGAAAGCTCTGATGCACAACTCAGTTCGTTTGACTCCTATGATTTAACCAATAAATCAATAGTATTGCTATTATTATTATTATGAAATAGTATTAGTATTATTATGAAATAGGTACAGAAAGTGAATATTGACAAAATCCAGATACAGAACCCACACAGAATGAGCAGCTTCTAGTTCATCTTATTCAGGATGTATTACCATGTTACTTTTCTAAATGACACCAGGATTCCCTTGCTGGAACAGTACATATCAGCCACTGAAGATGAGGGAGAAAAGCTGTGAAAGAAAATCGTATTCCTAATAAGCACTGCCTCAGGAATCATATGAAGACAGCTATCACCAAACAGAACTTAATTTTATCACCTTCCTTTCTGGAATTTGAGATTACACTAGTTCCTCTCCAAAGTTCATCTATGTGCCACGGCCAGTGTAATTTCAGGGAGAAGCAATTAGGGCTGAATGTTTTACCAGCAGAGATATTTCCAAATTTCTTTCTCCATTTGCATTTTTCAGTGGTGAACTGTGAATTTTTGAGTTTGCACGTACTAAGGAATTTAAGTCTATTTATTTTAAAGCTTCTATTTCCAGTTGAAATTTGAAATTTGAGTTGCAGAAATACTTCAGGTCACTGAAGAAACTGTACACAATGTAAGCCTGTGGTGACATGTAACCTGATGCTGCCCTTTGCCATCTTTTTTGAAATCAAGAGGAGATATTTACATTTAGGTACCTGGTTGAATCAGGCACATATTTCAGAAGAAACACTGCCCTACTCCTCTTTTCTGTTTCCCTAGAACACTCTCTGCACTTGGAAATAACATTTCCATAATTCCATATTCTTTACAGCTACTTTTCCATGTGTGCTGATAGTACCAGATAACAAGACAGTTGCTCCACTGCTGTCTCTATGCCTGAGTTGTCACAACTGAAACACGACCACATACACAGCCCGGGCACTATAACAGTAATGCAAATATTTCTGAGTTTCACTGAAATTGCAAGAAATTTATCTTATTAAAAAATAAAATGCAGGAGGACTACACATGAGCACAGACTATATACCCTCTACCATAATTTTAAGTTTTCAGTTATCTGCAAGCGAAGTCCCCAGTTTGGAGGGTAACACCTCCAGAGCAGGGAGCTGAGTTACACTCAGTTGTTAAGGCCCTTGTGTCTGCCCCTCAACAGCTGACAATACACACATCCAGGGGCCCAGGCCAGGCTGGGCACCTGCCAGCCCAGCTGCACAGGGACATCCCGGTGGGAGGGGGAGGCAGAGGGAGACATCGAGGCATTAAAGTGACCTCAAGGCTCCAGGCATTTTAGCAATCCTGCGCTGCTTTCTCATTTTCCTTCCTACACTGAGAAAACGAGCTATATTAACAACTTCCAAGGAAAAGTGTTGGTCTGGTAGAATGTTCCACTGTAGGAGAATCCTTGTCCAGGCATGAGAATATTGATTTTAAAGAGTGTTAAAAGCATCACGGTGAATCCAAGTGTGTACCAGTAAACACACTTGGCTTCTACAGAAAGACCCAGTTCTGTCTTACCGCAATTAAAACATGAGCTGACAGCACTGCCTACATGTCAACAGCTTGTTCTGACTGCACTGGCAGAATTCAAAGTCTTCCTTAGGGCAGCAAAGCAAGGGGATCAATGGACCCAGCTTATCAACACCAAACCTCTGCATTTCCCTTGGCAGCAATGCTGTGTGATGTGCAATCCCAAGCTGTTACTATGCTCCACGAAAGCCAAACCGAAAAATCCCCTTGTACCACTACTACTTGCTGTGAGAAAACACATCAGGCTCTTTGTTTTGCTCCCAGGAAAGCCCATTTCCTTACTAAGAATAGGAAGCACTTCCAACAGGGTGTCTATTGGGAGAGCCACACAGCAGTTATTTGTTTGAACTTGCTCACTTGAGGGCACAGCATTCCAAATTGCTGTTGTAAGCTCAGAACTTCCACTATGAATTTCCAAAGTTTTAATTTTTTTTCTAACCCACTCTAACCTAATGGAAATCTAATACAGTCTAGACATTCCTAAGTGACAAATTTCTATATTCAAACTGCTTTCTGACATCCATATAGCATAGTGAGTTTGTATGTTGGCTCAATTAACAAGTTAAGTGATTCTTTGAGAATACTACACCCAGTGCCAACTCTTAAGGGAAAAAGAAAATTATCATTGCAATCTTACTGAAGGAGTTACATTTTATGTATATCTATGCATTTAAAAGAGAAAATGTGACTCTTCATACACATTAGGGTGTAATCTAAGGAAATGAAATCTCTGCTGTGATTTAAGTTACACAGAATCAAAGAGCACTTCGAAAGTACAAAGCTTTTCTGCTCATACCACATCCTTTAGTGATTATTACTGAACAGTGTGTGTTCAGTACCATATTAGATCATAGTTCATTTAATGGGTATTTGCAAATAAAACTCAGTTGCATATTATTTCTTGTGAACCGCCCTCAGTATGTGTCAGACACCTCAGAGAAGTAAAAGAATGTGAATAGGCAGGCAGGTCCTTAGGCTAAGTGTAGATATATGTAACAGTTCACACAGGAAGCACCAGAATGTCTAGAATACCTTTGCCCTGCTACATGGCCTTTCCCTTGCAGTTACAATAATAATATCACTCAACTAAAATTAAATGAATACCATTCCAATGTGGTTCACATATGCTTATACCATATATGAACTTTGTTTATGTTCCATTTATACTGGAATTCACTGTTGTTTGCAGGGTCCCTGAGAGAGATGGGAGAGGAAAAAAATAGGCTGAGAAATAAAAATTGAGAGGGGGATATCTGTGTCTAATCTGAGAGCAAAAACTACTTTTTACCATATATGTTGACTTGGTTTTAGATAGGCAGTTTCCTTCAGTAGGACAATGTACTTAGAGAGACACTGCAAAGTGTTCCTCCCACTGGGATTATATAATGGAATGTTTTTGTACCAGCTATAGACACAACCACTTAATTGCACAGATAAACCTTACATGGAGGCAGAAGTGTGATTTTACTTCTCTTGGTAGAAGTGATTTGGTTTCTCTGATTCTGCAGTCAGTGTGTGGCCTCAGCTCCATCTCTGCCCCCTTTCCCGAGTGGTGCCAGATGGCTCCAGGACCTGATCTCACCTCCAAGGCTGCTTCACATAACTGAGACAGCCTAACAAGATTGTATCCAAGCTTGAAACCTTCGTATTTCTCCCATCATTCTCATACGCATTTTTGTCCCTGATTAGAATTTTACTTTAACAAAACTATCTATAAACACTTCTCAGTTCCACAAGTTGCATGTTCATCACCTACTGCTGGGCTCCGTTACACCAGCACAAACCCCACACCGTTGTGATGAAATGGGATTGAATTAATCAGGATTTACAGCGATGAAGCTGAATGCATTATTTGAGCCATTTTACACAAGACTAAATGTCAGAACATACTCTTGCTCCATTGTAATGTGTTGCACATTAAGAAAATGGAAAGCCCAGTAGGCTGCTTACAGGGGAATTAAGGGGGGGAAAAAAAGGAAAAACAGTCATGGAGCAGACAGATTTTGTGTGAAAAGCAAGTGTAGAGTGCATCTGTTTCCTGCCAAGTGTCAGTATTAATGGTAACAAGGTGAGCTCTTGTTTTTGCTCGCCATGGTCAGGAACAAAATCCTGTAAACAGCCTATGAGGATTCTCATTCCCTCTGCTTTGAATCAGACTATACATTATGCAACGGCCATATGGTACAGTAGCAGAAATACCTTCGAACTGAGTGAGGTCAAAACCAGCAATGCAATGTAGTCTTTCAGAAGTTTCAAGGCAGATCTTGGTCATCCATTTTAAGGTTTCCCCCGTCTTTATTTCCCTCCCTTCCCTCCTCTGTCCTAGGGCCCCCTCTAGTGCTACCGGAGCAGGCAGTGTAGCTCCCAAAGGACGGGATCAACTCTGTGCACTCGGCGACAGAGATGCGCTCACAGCCAGCAAGATGCACAAAGCTGCACGGAGGTCGGTGAGCTCAAAGACAGCTCTGAAGGCTGGAGTGGGCCAACAAGTGCTTGCTGATGGGTTTCATCCTCCTAGTGCATTAAAGGAACAGCAGCAGGAACAAACGTGTCTACCCAAGGAGACATGTCTTTAACTCTGGTGAGATCAGCTCTGGTGAGATCTGATTAGTAGGTTCCTTCCACCTACTAATATGAAAGAGCCATGAGAGTGACGAAAAGTCATCCTCCAGAAGCCAACACACCCAGTCAACAACTGGAAGGGAAATCGGGTCATCAATCAACACCTATAGTGAACTTCTTACCATCATCTTCAACTGCAACAGTAAAGCTTCTTCATCCCAGCTTTACATGATGAAGAAAGATCACAAAATTTGTCTGCTGCTTTTTTCATGTGCATCTCAACTCATTTGCCCTGCCACCCAGTCCCCTAAAAATACGACAAGCACCTGTAGGAGCAGAAACAAACTATGCTTAGTGTATAGCACTGTACACACAGGCTACATATACCCCAGATATTTCACCTTCAAAGAAATACCAACACTACTGCCAAAAGCTGGGTATTGAATTTAACAGTGGATGGCAAGACTACTTCTGTTCTCACCTGGCCCCTCATTTAGTCCATTTTGTCTCCTATCAGCTTCAGCTGCCGTGCCTTCCTTTTCTCCTGGTCCCTTTCTCTCTGACCATATGGTGTTTATTTTGGCTGCAAAAGACATTAATTTCATTATTCATGAGGAAATCTCACTCTAATTAAGAGGAAAAAAACCTCAAGAAGCAAAAGACAACAACTGACAAACCCTAGTACATGATAAAATTAAGGAGATACTCAGTACCTTCCTTGATCTGCTATTTTGGTTGTGGAAGGAAACATTATTAGCTTTTGAAGAAAATGCTCCAGAATTTGTCAGACAGTGGGCAGAAGCCACTAATGACAGCTGTGCCCAACAAAATTAATTTGTAGTAAAACACTAGTCCTTGCCTCAGAGAGATAAATTCTCAATGGTCTTAACTATCCATAGATTATATAATCCCTGTGCCAGGAAATGAAACTGCATTGCACAGCCAGCCCCAGTACTCTATACCTTATCAGTACTTTCACCTTAACAGTGAAAGACAGCTGTGTGCAAAAACAATGGCCAGAACCAGCACAGAAAGCATATTAACTCTTCATGAATTAACAACATCTGATTCAAAATAATTTCTTTTTCCATTTGCTTTGGAACAAAAATGGTTTTGCTGTTTGCCTCAAAGTCTTAACAGTGTGGCTTTTGAGTAGCCAAAAAGGATTCGGTTTTTAATCCATTACTGTCAGGGGGGAAAAAATAAAGAAAGAAGTAAAAGCCTCACCCCACTTGGTCAGAGTGTATCTTAGGCATCAGACCTTCCTTTCCCTAAGGCTTCACAGGGCAAAACCAAAACAATAACAATACACCTCAGCAAAAACCAAAGCAATATAGTATTACCACCAGGATTACACTGAAATAAAAGAGATTACTTCAAGTAAACTCATTGGTAAGTGCTGTTTTACTATAATGCTTTTTTTTCCCAGAAAATTCCATCGGATTCGATGGTCAAGCTTCAGAACATACCATACTGTATTCTGCTTGTAAGGATCTGAAGTTCCTGCTCCAAGTACCTTTAGGGCTGGTGCTTCAGACAAACATCGTCTCTCCATTCATCCAGTGATCTTGGCATCTTGATTCCAGAATACGGCTCCTTGATCTGAAGAACTACAGAAACTGTACTTACAGAGAGATGATTTCACACAAAGAAAGGCTCCCTCAGTGCACGTCAGCAGTTACAACCCTGGTGGAAGAAGGGCCATAGCTGAGGAACACACTATTTAGTGAACAGCAGAAGGGCAGGGTTGGAAGGAGGTGGCCTGTGCAGTTCAGTCTCATCAACTTCCTGAGCTTGAGAAAAAGCCCTTGAGATACTCAAGAACATCATGAGAATAAAAAATCATAATTGAAAAAAAAAAAAGGAAAGGAAAGCCAGGTAAGAGAGTTGAAATAGGATAAAACAAGATGCACAGTTGTGTAGTTTGAAGATTCAGACGAGTTTAGAGCATATCAGCAAATTCAGCTCTCTTTGCTGACAGGAAGTTACACTTACTGTTCTAGCTTTCCTTAACCAGCAAAAATTTAAATCCTTCTCAAAAAGCAGGACTAGAAGCCAAAAGAAACCTGAAGACCAGGCATTTTAGGAAGCTCTGGAGAAAAAATACAAAGGCAACAAGCCTAATGCTGAGGAATGCTTAAGAATAATAAAAGAACCATTCAATTAAGAAAATGAAATGCTTTATACATCAAACCCATGCTAAAGTGTGGACCTAGGAATTCAAATGTGATCTTTAAGTTAGCAATACATTTAAGAATATACATTAGCCAAAGTCTGTGTAATCTACCCCTTTTGCATGAAAACGCCCTATGCAGAACTACATCCTTGCAGCTGTTTTCCATTTCTCATAAACTGATTTATGTTTTTCTGTGCTTTCTTCAAAAACAATTAAAGATTGTGCTTGATTACCTAAAGCTCCCTCAGCTTTTTACCAGTTAATGGCTACATTATAGATCTATATACTGCATTTATAGCCTACAGCAAATTAAAGAGCAAACACTGAGAACACATTACTACTGAGAATACCTGTTTGTTCTTACCATTCAAGTGCCTCATCTTTTCCACCTCATTTGCATTCACCCCACCTATCACTTGTAGTAAAGTGAACAATTTACACAAACAGTTGCTAATACACCCAGAATGAGCATGCTCACTTGCTTATAAACTATATTTTATCCAACACAGACTATGAGAATAAACTTGCAATACAAAGTTTGATGTTGCTTCTTTTTATCCACAGTCCATTTGCCATTCTTTCAGTCAATGAGATCAATCATTGTAAGTGTGGATTAAGTGCTAGTTTGTGCAGCGAAATACTCTATGTGATCCCATTCCCCATGAGATGTCCTCCCCCTCATGTTGTTCATCAGCATTCAAAGACACCAAGATGGGTGAGAAAGAATTCAGATCATGTCTCAGTGGGGAAGTGAACCTGTTGCAGGCAATCTTGGCTGCCCTGGGTTCTGGGTCACACAGAACAAACCCATTGCAAGAGCTCTGGCAGCCTTCAGAAAATAAAGGGGCTCCCATCATGTCCTTCCAACCACTTCTTTCTTATTTAAGAAATCAATGGAAAGAGGAGTAGCACCCTTTCCCAAACCATGGTACCTTGTGTCCTCTCAAATGAACAGAGACAACAGTACATTTCAACTTTATTAGAAAAAAAACCCCAAAAGTTTATACAAAGCTCTGCATTTTACAGAAAACCAACCCCCCCATCACAAAGAAATCCGACATTGCAAGCTGTATGCATTTTCTGTTTTCATATACATACATATATATATGTACATACACATATATATATGTGTGTGGGCGCACGCATGTGTATATATAGTGTGTGACGTATTTTTTTTGCATGGTTTGCATTCATTATTTTACAAAGTTAACATTCAGTAGAAAAAAAAAAGGATCTTTGTTACCATTATTTTCTCATATAAATAACTGTGAGCAGTCCCTCTGCAGATAGATAAAAAACACCTTTTCGTGTCATTCTGTAAAAAACAGACGTTACTGAAATGGTACTGAAATCATTCAAGTTGTTTTCAATACCACCATAAAAATATCATCTAGCCCCCAATTCAAAATGCTTGTCCAAGGCATTAGAAGAGAAAGGACTGTAAGACAATTCTGGAAAGATCAGTTCTTTAAGCCAACATTCAGGTAGGTAATTTTTGCTGGACCTCATACATTGGCGTGAAATGAGCACAAACAGGAGACCGAGCTCTGCGTGCCTGGAAAAGCTGGTTCTTTTGTCTGTTGTCACTGAGTCAAATTCCAACAAAGCATCCAGCAGTGTGAAGGAGCTGACAGACTCCCAGCTCGCTCTCCTTGTCCTGTGACAAAGCCACAGACTTTCTTCGTGCAATTAAAACCTCTACCAGCACAGCGAATTTTTCCTACTCCATTCACCTTAAAAGGAGCTGTTGGACTAATCATGGCATGTTTAGACAGACATCAGGTTGCTGAATTACTGGCAGAAAAACTTAGCTAGAGGGGAAAATACAAGACAACTAAAAGGAAGAAAATGCTATAGAAAAGAGCTACTGAGTGACTCCCAAGGCTCTGGTTTGAAGAAGCAGGAACAGTAGAAAGATATGAACTGCAGCTCAAAACATCCTTGTGTTTTCTGAAGTTAACAGTGACAGCGTGATCCAAGTTAATTAACTTCTTGGTAAACAATCGTTCTTTCCATCAAGCACCATGATGGGGAGAAGGTTTTGAAGGCAATACAAGTGGTTGTGATAACAAAGGGAATGAAAGTGAAGAACACAATGATGCCAATTAAATGGAGAGTAATGCCAATGAGGATGTTTCAACTCCCAGAGATGCTGGCAAGAGGAAGAATGGTTATATGGTTGGTGTTGGAGATGGCCAGAATTCATTCATATGTCCATGTAGTCATCATCTTCATCAGTATCACTTTCCAGTGAGGATTCCTGGCTTGAGGTCTCTAAGATTTCCAAAGCTGGCTGACAAAGGCTCTCCTTCTTTACATTCGCTGCAGACTGAGCAGACAAAATAGCAGACTGATCCCAAAAAGAGAGAGAGAAAATATATTGCCAAATAGTCAGGATAAACCCATGATCATAGGGACAAAAGCCCACTGGTTGCTATTCCTTCACATTCAATAGCTCTCATACTTCCTTAAAAGATCCTAACATGAACAACATAACATTTACCAGTAGGCTTTCCCACAGTTAATGTTCTGGTAGCTTCCACTAACCTAAGAATTGCAATGGCTCCACTGGCTCACTCAGCCTTTTTTGTAACTCTTTCCAATTCCTCAGAAAAGGGATAAGACTAGAATAGACCTGATTTCACCCACGGTCAATATTTCACCAGTCCTTAAAAAACTGGCTCCTTCTGGTAACAGCTAACACCTTCTTCCCCTACTTATACTACCTCTAGTTATGAACTGGGGACACGAACTGCTGCTTCTTTCATACAAGTATTTTACTGAGGGGAGAGTTAAGATAAAAACGATAATCTAAAAAAATTACTGTTTCCCTTTTATTACCTTTAATTTTTGCTTGGTCTCTTCTGAAATGCTGCCCTTTGGAGAAAGGAGGGTGGGAGTGGGTGGAGTGACAGTGATCTCAGGTGGAAATTTGGTGACAGATGAAGGTATGAAAAGCTTTGG
The DNA here is from genome assembly GCA_013390025.1 of Pitta sordida. NCBI lineage: Eukaryota > Metazoa > Chordata > Aves > Passeriformes > Pittidae > Pitta > Pitta sordida. The sequence goes on along the minus strand of WEKX01020886.1, from coordinate 271,558 downwards.
CATGTTGGGCAGAATGCGAGTTTTTACTCGGGTGCCATCTGTCTTGTTCTGCTGACTTCCCAAAGTCTGTGAACTGGAGCTGAGTTCAGGCTTGGAACTGGAGGCTAAACAGAAATCCATAAGAAAAAAACATGTTAGGGAGTTATCTAGGATTTCAGGTGTCAAAGAAGAGGGAAGAGTTCATTGTTAGACATATGGCTGGCTCAAAGAGCCTTTCCTCAAGCCTTGTGTTAATCAAAGCTAGAAACCAGAAGATAGTGCCTCAAGATTCCATAAGGACAGCTGGAAACCAGTAGTAATTTAAAATTATCTTACTGGACAGCAGAAACTCAATCTGGCCAAGGATGACAGTTGGCAGTGTAGCACTAACCCATCTACATCTACTACAAACACCATCTTCCCATTTGTTTCAGAATAAATCATCTTTGCACCCTCTGTCTCTCCATTCTGTAATGCAACAAATAAAGTTATGAGTCTTAATTTCCTCCACTGCAGTGTTTCCTCTTTAATCATTGAGAGAGCAACTCCTCAACAATTTAAGAAAAATATATGGCAACACTCATCAAAATTTCCTTGTTACTCTCTTCAAATTCTGCTATAAAACTCTCCTTGGTGTGCTCATGCCACTGTTTCCCATACTAGTTAGTATCATTTCCACATTATTTCCAAGTGTCTCAGCTTGTGGTCTTAGTTAAATACTTATATATAGTTAGTAAATACATCTCATGAGAAGGATCCAGCCACACCCCAGGCACTATCATATTACAAAGTAATATATACACAACAGCCAGTAAATATTATAAAGTACTATATAAACAATAACCTGGAGACAACAAAGCTTTCACATTAAAAATTGAAAATTTAAAAAAAGAGATTCCATGCTACTTCATGTGGAGTCAAAATTAATTTTTTAAGAAGCTATATAAATGAAAACACCAGAGACTTTCTCAGTCTGATAATAACGATAGGTGCTCATATACACTTTCTCAGTCAAATCCATCTCTAGCAGATTTCTGGAACAGACATGGCCACTCATACACAGCGAAATAAAATGTCAGTTTCCTAATGCTGGCCTAATTCCTAATTTCCAAACTACTAAGGGATGTAAAATTGAATTGTATGTTTCAACTGTGCACAGGAATGTACGAGCTGCCACAACAGATGAGGCACAGCTTTCCATCAGGGTCAGTGACCCATCTCCATGGGCAGCCAATCCTTTCAGACAGCAATCAGACACAGGATCATCTGCCTCACAAACAAGGAAAAACAAGATACCCCAAACATGAATATCTAGATTATTGCATTAAATACCAGGCTTCACATTTTTTTCAATTCAAACACCAACTCCTACTTCTCTTGGGAAGAGGGCAGAGGAGGGATAGAACACATTAACTGCTGTAATGCTGATTTTTGTTTACTCAGATTGAGTCAGGATTTGTGAAAAACCCTTTCCTTCTGCTAAATATTCCAATTGTGTAATCCAAAGTATTATCATACTAACCCATAAAAGATTCCAATTAAAAGAAAAATTCCACTTTAAAAGCTACACAAACCACACTGCACGGTACTGGGAGTTTTTTATTTGGCTTTGCTGCCATGGTATTCAACATGTGAGACATGCACCAAAAAGAATCACCACTAAGGGGTGACAAGGCACCTGCCCAGGAAGTCGGGACACAGCCAGGAACGCCTCTAAACTCTGGAATACTTGACAGGAAAGCAAGCAGAGAAACTGAGGAATATCAATCCCAACTATCCAATCCATCAATGCCTACAGACTGATCCACAGTTCACCACCACATTCCAGAATTCTCTGAAGCACAGGAAGCTCCTACCTGGGGTACAAACATGTCCCGAATTTGTGCTGGTCACGGACTCCACTTGCCAGCAAACAGGCTCTGGTGATGGTGCAACAGTGGCCATTTTCATCTGCTGACAAAGCCGTGACTCCTGCTGCTGAAATCCAAGCCCCTCCAAAGGCACTTCAAGCTCTTCTTCCTCTTTAGTAACGAAATATAATTCACAGATTAAGAGACATCCTGATCTCTCTCCTAATCCTCAACCCTTTTGCTGTCGAACCAAATGGTACAAAACATTTTCTAATCCTTGATCTATTTCTAAACCACAACATGACCAAACAAAATTAAATATTTGCAAGCTGAGACGGCAATACCAACTTATTCGTACTTGGTGCCATCAATTCAAACTCTTTAAAGAAGGTGAATGCCATTTAAAAAGCGAAAGAAAAAGATTTTGTGTGTAACATTTTGTTATCTCTGCTCATCTGCAAAAACACGTGCAACTGAGCATTTCCTTTGGAGATGTGAGGGCTGGAACACCTGCCACACGTGCAGAGCAAAATCCATCACCCTTAACCACGAGCCAGCTGTGATCGATGGGTCCCTCTCTGATCTACAACCACAGGTACATCACACACTGAAGGGCAGCTCCCTGCTAAGTAAGATTAATTACTGTAGACATGGAATTCTGCTATTCTAGAACTTGGCATGTTTGCAACTCTGAACCCATACATGTGTGTGTACAAATCTTGTTATTTATGCACCAGCTGAATCTGTTTTTAAATTAATGCAGTGTTAAACCACCTTTCTTACACTCTGAGCTGCATGTTGTACATAACAGGAGTAATTCTCACCAAGCTGCTGAGAGCTACTGGTGCCCTTTCTGGAAAGGGCAGACAAAGAGCAGCAAGACTTTCAAGGCTATGGGCACAAAAACAAGCTTTTATTCTCTCTTAAAAATGAAGACATCCCTCAAAACCAAAGGGCTGTCTGGTCTAATTCGAATCACCTTGTGTTTACACAGGCCAAGGTGTGCACAGGCAGCAGATGCAATAAATATTCACAATTTCATCTGCCCTACAATTCTTTGTATGTCCATGGTCTAAATTAACTTAGGATTTTGACAGTGCAACGTCTTAAAAAGGAATACATATTTTAACTTTTCCTCATTGGAAAAAATGCTCCCACCCCCTCAAGTGTTGAAAACACTTCTCCATCTTCACCAATATAGATAAGAATTTGGAATTTACCATGGCAATATTCTCCTGTACGAGAGTTCCCCTTGCAGAAACTGCTTAAGACAACATTACAGCTTCAATGCAGTTTGAAAGATGCAAGTTTTAAAAAGAACTACGAGTTTCTATGGTTCTTGAATAACTTGTATAAAAAAGAAGCTTACCAAAGCAGGCTGTAAGTTTTTTTATCTATTAATTTTTATTGGTAAAGAAAAGAACACATAATCTAAACTTGTAGCTGAAAGCCCATATAAGCCTTAGGATAAATGAGATTTACTTGTAGAAAATTCTCCAATAGCTCCTGCAAAGGAAAGGTCCCCCACTACAGCACAAACCACAGGCAGCTCGTGTGATGTTCCACTCACTATCAAGCACAAAATGGCAAGATCGAATGCAGAAGAATGTAGCTCTTATTCTCAGCACTCTCTTGCACATTTCTCTCTGGATACTTCAAAATACAGCATTAGGAACAGGAAAGTAATGTGTAGATGCATTTGTACATGTATTAATAGACCAGATCAGCCTCAAAACAACCCAGAAGGAAGAGCTTAACTATGGGAATCTTGACCAGGAAAATCCTAATTCATTGTTTCCCTGCTGAAGAAGCCAAGGACAGTGAAGGCTCACTCTGGGTGTTGCCTGCCCTTTACACCTGACACACGAACCATTTAACCTCAGCTGCCCAAGTACGAGAGGCTGTAGGAGGGAGGATCAGCCCTGCTGTGGCCTGACGCCAACACACACAGATCCCATTTCACTGCCAGTGCCTGACGACAGGCTGTACTCGAAACTCGGAGGACTCCCACTCTGAAATGGCTACAGGACATTTGATCAAAAGATAGGAAAAAACATTGCACCAACAATTGAAGAAAAGCAAGGTGAAAATGATGATTTCACAAGATTACTCCACGAGACAACTAAGAAGCAAACTCCTTTTTAACTTACTCCAGCATTCCAGAATCACAGTCTTAAGTCTGTAGGGTAAGTGCTAACAGACTCTTCCTTATCCACTTATTAACCAAGAATACAAACACGTAATTAACTTAGCAGGTACAAAACTACACACAAACAGACTGCAAAAGCAGTTTTGTATGTACTTAACTGCTGAACTGCATTAGGGACTTATTAGTTCACAACTCAGAATAAGAGCTCTGATTTGCATTATTGTTTAATGACAAAACTCTACCTCTTATGCTGATGACAATAGTTGTTTAATTATAAGATATATCATTGCTTGGACTGATTGGCTGTACTTTATTTTAACTAAATTATGCCCCACTGAGAAAAGCTCTTTTGAGCAGCCTGTTTCTAGGATGATGCTACAAGACTGGTATCAGTCTACGTTCTTTCATCTCCATCTTCCATATCATATCTTTGCTAAGTTTGGAAGATGCAGTTTTATAGTGCAGTATAATTAGACTTAAATTTGAATAAAATTATCTGTCAGCCATTTTTATTTTAGAGGTGAGTGGAAATGAAAGGGCAGGAGTCTGGCACACTAAGTGTGTATTTCAATCACTTCTGGAAACAACACTTGTTAATATTCTATTAGGCTGCGCCCTTCAGTACAGGAGAAATCAAGAACCACTGTCTGTTAATCAATCCCTTGCTGTCAGAGATGTTAAATACAGTCATAGAATTGTCTCCCCTGATTGGGTCATGCACTTCATTCTTTCAGGACCACGCAATTTTAATTTTTTTAATAGTCACTTGAGTGGTATTACTTCTAAGTCAAAATAAAGTTAATGAACAAAATTATTTTACAATCTTGAAAATTACAAGAACTGTTGTTTCAGGTATATATAATAATTTATACTATTTATACTTTAGTATCTTTTCTCATTACAGACAAAAACATCAAACCAGAAAAAGATAAGCAAGACATATACAGTTAGATCTTATTATTATTTGTCTAAAACAGATTTCTGGAGACAATATCTTGATGTTTGTCTTGACAAAGATGCTGTTATAGCCCCGAACATAATGTCCTAGTTTTTCCAATAAAAACTTTCCCCAGGGAGGTAAAGACTCCACTAACTCAAGAGCCACAATATTCTGCACAAGTACAAGAACACAAGAATAAAAGTGCAACACATTCTAAAGGTGTCCAGGAGCTCAGATTTAATATCAGTTAATAAATCTTTTGGTACTACCCAATACTTATACTGTCCTGGCAGATTTTCAAACATTAGCTCTACAAAGCCAGTTTAAAATAAAATCAGTTTCTGGAGACATAATATGCACCAGACACTTGTCCCAGGCTGAGGATGGGACAGGTACTGCACCCTGGAGACCCATCGAGCACTCTCACAACACAACACACAAAAATGAAGCACACAGAGTACAGCACAGATTTGCAATGCACACTACTACTGATATTGAAAAGTTCATCTCCAATCGAGCTGAATCACAAGTATTTTTTTAGCCTTTCCTTTCCCAACAACTGCCTAAATACATATAAAATAGTACACACACAGAAAGAAGGGCATCATACCTTTCAACATCTCCCTGCTTTAGTGAGGAAGAAACACGCTGACAACAATTCAATGCAACAACCTACTCCAGCTTTCCTCTCCAACCTCTTCCCACTTGTTGCCAGGGTAACCAGTGTTTGCAGATGCCTATAGCGGGCGCCTGGGTTCATGACTTCATCACAGTTAATATCCTCTCCCTCTCCCTCTTTATGCAGACAATGTTCTACATATATCCACACACTATAAACATACACATTATACAGTCCTGCACCCGTTTTTATACTGAGACCATTCACTTGGCTGTTCTGATGTATCTAAAAGGAAAAACAGCACTGGCAAAAATCAACACTTGGCAATTTGCAGATGTGGAGAAAGTTTAAAAGCAGTAGTACTGTAACCAGTAAAGAGCTGCACTGAACACTTATCATTTGATTTCATCATGCTGTCAGGTGTAAGAGCCATTAACGTGAGTGTTATAAAACATTCTATGTAGAATTTTAAAAAATCCTTTTGGCATACACTAAACTTCTTATATGACAACAAAAGAGAAGCCCAGAAAACCTGACCAGCACCTGGAAAAGAAATGTTTTCCAGTTTCTGATGGAAGCAGTTTGAAGTATTATAGCACAGATATGTTAAAAAATATAAGCAACAAACAGGGGCTGCACAAAGCACCATTTCATTATAGGAAAGAGGAAGGAATTGATCTTTGAACACCAAAATGAAATACAAGGAGAAATGAACACACACAAAAATGTGAAGTGCTGCACCACTTTCCTTTATCCCTCTGCAAAACACCTTCCTCAGCAGTTCTGTGTGTTAAGACAAAATGCCTGGAAACACATCAGTAGGATTTAGCAGATCTGTACTCCCTTGCCTTCCAGCCACCTCAAAAGAGTAAAGATTGAATTCTGTGTGCCTACAGACTCTAGGACATACTTATCTTCCTGGTCCCAGTAACAACTGGTTTACTCTCTATTTTACTGGCCACCCACAGCATATATAACTGTTCACAGAACTCACTCACCATACAAGGTAGAGACTATTTTTTTCATGTTGATGGAAGTGGATCTGATCCTTTGCTCCCTGACACACTCGGGTAAGTATCTTACCACATTTCCGAAGAACAGCACTAATGAGAAAACATTTCATTTTCTGTATTCCATCTGCCTTGCCCTCCAGTGTGCTGGGAATTAATACAGCTTTTTTCCCCACACAGCACTTGCAAAAGCCATGGAAAGCTTGAATTTGAAGGAGCTCAGAGTTTCCTCATAAACTGTGATACTAAGTCAACGGAAAGACTGCTCTGGAACACAGGTTGGTTCAGCAGACCAGAGTTAAGGATGCTGACCAACAGAAACAATGGGACCATGGCCATGAGGTACCACACCACAGCAGGCAAGGAGATTATCTGGTTCACCACAGCACGTGGCAGGAATACTTGGTACCTTTGCTACACATTTTTTTCCTCCAAATTTATTCCAAATATCCTGCCATGAAATGTATTTCTAAAAAACCACTGCCAAGCTATAGCTGCAGAAATAAGTATTTGACTCTAAATGCCAAATTCAGGAAATTACATTAAAAGCTGACACACAAAAGTCTTATGTTAAAAATTAAGCATCAGAGTAATTTTGGCAGTGAAAAGCTGCAGAACACAAGTTCTATTGCCCCCTGAAATGAAAGAATTTCAAGCAGTCTGGTGAACAGAAGTTCTCACTGCAATAGCATGGCACAATGCTATATTTATCACTCGGGTCCTGAACAGGGAGAGGATACTGTACAATTACATGAGATATACCACAAAATGCTTCCTAATGCTGTGATCAACCGTCAGACTACAACATTAATTAGATTAAAACTTAAAATTGGTGGATGCAATGAAAGTGCTTCCTAGAAAAAGTCCCTGGTCCACACTAACTCCCAAGCTACGAGGGCCCTCTAACAGCCACACTGGAGCCAGTCTAACAGCAGAGATAGTGGAATTCCTGTGTCCAAAAACATTTCCTGCCACCACCCAGTGTTCTAGAGGTGCAGAAAGCTGGCATGCTCACTGCTGAAGAAAGGCCCTGAAGTTCAATAATAATTTCCCTTCTCTTTCTTTTAAGCAAAACAAAACTTCAGTTTAAAAGAACAAACAATGGGCCTAGATCACAAAAAGACAATTTTCAAATAGTATTATAAAAACACAGCTAATTCGTATTTGTGTTTGATGTCTGACTCAGCAAGCACAAATCATTTGGAGAGCATCACCTAGTAACACCTGTGGAGAGAAACAGTCACTCATTTGCAGTCTGCTGCTCCTGAATTTTTTGTACTAGTTATGAAAGCTGCAAGACCTTTCCTTCATCATAAATATTTCACCCTCCTTTGCCCTGAGAGGCACCGAAGCACAATGAAAGCAGCAAAAGCAGCTGGTAGAAAAATCTCTTAAATTAATATAATGACACCCCAGAATTTTCCAAGAACTTTGTAAGCAATGTAATACCTGTGCAGAAGGCTTGCAACTACAGCTCTCTTCAGCCTTCTTTGTGCAGGAATATATGTGAATTTCATGCTGCTGACAGCAATCTAAAACTAGTGTAACCGAAACATATTGTACCCATCTAGCATCCTTACTGCATTCTTTTACCAAAGGTCTCCAAAAAATGTGTTTCATTAGTGCAAGGCATCCATACACAGTGACTTCCTCAGAGTTTCAGGGCAATCCAAGGGTGCACAGGGCTAGAGAGTCTCTTAGGCCACAGACTTGCTCTGACTGCAATAAACTGGCTCCACACCGTAAGTTACATCCGGGCAGCTGCCACCCCTGTCCACCCAACATAGGTACATAAAAATGACAACAGATTTAATGTCAAAGGATTTTCTGCACAGCATTGGATTGAATAAATAAAACTTAAGAAATGTGAAGTGCAGAGATCAGAAATAGACATTAAGGGTACTGGAAGAGTCTTCTGGAATGAGTTTGTTTCAGCAGAAGGCACATCAGCATACTTACAAAGAGGAGAGAGAGACACACAACTGACTGGTACTGCCTGAGCACAGCAAAAAGGAAATAAAAAGTCATTCACAAACAGGAAACCCCTGCTGACATTCTGCAGTTGAAGTTGTTTCCAGAGTGCACCCATTGTGAAAAATAAAAAGCTTCAAGAAAAGCACGGATCAGACAAGGGGAAGTGAGAATACCAATGCCAAGGAGGCTGAGGCAGCAAGAGATCAGAGAGAACAAATGCAGAGCTCACTGGAGGCAGCCTGGGTGATTTCTATTATTGACTCTGCAGTCACTGAGGTGTGCAGGAGCTTCTACGCTAGGATGGCATCAATGTTGTGAGGCTACAAGAGTTTAAACAAGAGTTTTTAAAGCCTTGGAAACTGAGGAAGACAGCAATCAGAAACCAGGCCAAGTCAACACTGGAAATGGAGGAGGAAGCAATGAAGGTAAGATGCACACAAGTGACACCAGGAAACAGAGTGGAAGAACACGTGCATTTAATGAGAACCTTCCTGCCAGGTAACTGCAATGTGAAGGCAGCTCATATGAGGCCCCAAGTCCTTGGCCAGCCTTATTTCTTCTGCGTTTCAGCTTTTTTTGAGTCATCTGTTGAGAAAATTGTGTCCTAAAGCACATTTTGAATTCATCAGAAAAAGCAAGGCAAGATACTGATTGCAATTAGGAGGGTTGAATGTTGCTACTTACAGTCATTTAAAAAGCACCTGAAAGTTTGAATTGAAATGCACAGTTAAAGTAAAGCATGGACAACAGGGTCAAATACTTCGGGCATTTTGCGTAAGCAAAATGTTCTCAGTACACAACTACAGGCTCTTAAAATCTGTGTTTGTCTTTAGAAATTTATGACAAGCACTCTCAGGAGACACTGAGTTCAGTATGTTGTTAAGCTCAACTACAGACGACAACCTACAGTCTTCATTATTTCACTCAGACAGAAACAGGAATTGTGGATGTCCACTGGTGTCTGGGTATCTAGAAACTGGGAGAATCAAGATGAACCCTTGTGCCATGCACTACTTTAATATAAAGACAGAGGCCATCAGTGCAAAATTATAGAGTTGACACTCTGTAGTAATGCCTTACATAAGCTTCACAGTCAACCTAAGGTCATGTTTCAGTTGTTAAAATAAACAAAGTCACAGACTTCTGGGAAAAGATGCTCCTTACACCTGAAAGTTCTCTTATGACTCCAGCACCCAGTTAGCCTACAGGACAAAGTGACATATTCCAACATTATTACTGAATTCTTGAGAATTCACTTCAAAGCCCTATTTAATTGGAACATGTCTTTCAAGGAGTCTGCTGCTGCTCACACACACTTAAAAAATTTAATTTCATTGCCCACTATACAATAGTCTACTCACCTTTCCACCCAACTGCTCTCACATTTATTTCTTCTGCTTCTGAAACTTTAAAAGTTCTACAGGTTGAACTGTAGTTACACCTCTACTTGCCCTGTTGTGCCTATCTGAAATTATAACAAGATGGTCACATGGCTTATGGAGAGCCACTTCCCTGCACAACACCAAGAATTGTCTTTCCTAGCTCTGAATTTCTAAGTTTGGACACCTACATCTTATACTGAAAAGCTTAGGCCTTAAATGGAAGAAAATGTCACAGAGCAGGAGTGTTCATCTTCTACTCTGATTTTATATTCCACTTTGGTATACAGCTGACTTTAAGCAAAACACAGAACTTTAAATAATCCCAAATACAAAAACCTTCTCTTGGTATCAGAACTCCTGTGAATGTGTTACTGTTCATTCCTTATCAGCATCCTTATCAAAATAAGGACAGTGAAGAAGAAAATGTCACGATTTTTGAGGAATTTAGAACAGTGTAATACTGGGACAGTGTGACAGGCTGGAGGGAGTTCACCTTAATTGTCCTATTTTAGTTTTCCCAGAGAAAACTTTAGGCTAAGCCACACAAGCAAACAGTCCTAAGTACATTCATGCCTAAAGGTAGGAAGCTGTCATGCTGAAACTACCACTGCCATCACTCTGCTGCTGGACTCCATCAGGCTGTATTCTGTTCCAGTTACTCATGTACTAGACAAAACCTCAGCAAAATATTTACATAAGAAATGGGTGGCACAGCATCAACACTGCTTGGAAAACCATTCCTCTTTCTGGGTGAAATCACTGAGAATGAGAGCAGCTAATACTTCCACATGATCCAATACATACAGGAGGCGGTGGTAAGACAAAAAAGATGAAACCAGTTTACTCTAAAAATTTTTTTACCGAAACGGAACCAATGGCAGGCAGTGAAAAAGGGTTGTAGCAGAATCAAAAATTATTCTTTTTCAAGAAGGTGGATGCAAAGATAGAAGAATTAAAAAGAAAGGAAGAAGAAAGGACAGAGCAGTAATTGGTGTCTCTCTCAGCTAGAGAAATGACCTGTCAGGTAGGTCTGAGAGCCAGAAAGCCAGATACAACACATGCATTCAGCTTTGCAGAGAGAGTCTCTTGATCTTCACACAGTTTCAGGGGGTGTAATTCTGGCAGCCAACCCTTGCATCTCCCTCAACTAAGATGATGTATAGAAGGCATGAAAAAAGAAAGAACAATATGTAACTCTACAACCCTAACAAAACCCAGGAAGTCAAAAGATTAAAATAAACGCTCCAATCACTGTGATGTGGCCTGGGGAACTGCAGAGAGGAAAGCACGTCAGAAATGCTCGTGAGCTTTGTTTGAAAGCCAAAAGAATGCAGGAGTTCTTATCTGCGCCGTCATTCTTAAACCCTTGTCCTTAGTAAGTGTAACAACTTCACAGAGGATTCATTTTTTCCTCCCCTGAAGTCTAGGCACAAACCTGAATTACTCCCTGTTGAACAAGCCTGCCAAGATATCTTATGTCTTATCCATGACACTCCACTCTTCAGCTTCACAAGGACAATAAAAACTGAGGGTTTCCACATTGACTAAACCATTCTTTCCTTATCGTTCCCCTTTACTTTCTTCCCCTCCAAAGACAAAATTAGACTACTAAAATACAACTGCTAATACTGGATATTAAATTTCAATTTTGTCCTGTATTCAGAGATCAGCAAATTGGGAAAACCTATCTCTCCCTCATTTGCTCTTCAGTGCTGATGAATTCAGACTATGTGCATTCAAATGCCAACGCTGGTTACATATGGAAAGAAATGAAATACCAGAAGTACACAGCCAAAAAGTTCAGAAAGTCACAACTTCAGACTAATAAAACATCCCCTCTCACACACCTGGACACTATTTCCATTCTATCCCATCCATTGCTTTCCCCAATACCTGTTCTTTATATGGTTCATTCATAACTTTATCCAGGCTCCTATGGCTCTGTCTATGGCACTTCGTGAGTAGTGCCAGGGCCCAGGCTTGTGAACAGATGGAGTGAGCACAAGCAGCAGCAGATGCTTTTTCAGACAGTGTTTCTGCAAAGGTTGCAGGAAAGTACAGGCTGTGGCAGGTGCTTTGTCACCTTAACGTGCGCAGTGTCCCACAAATCCGCACAGCCACCTCTTCTGGGCACCCAAAGCAAGTGTGAAACTGGGTCTGGTCTTACTTCCTTCCCCAAGTGGATCAGTACTGCCCTGCACAGAGATTTTTTGGCTGCTAATAAGCCAGTCTGCCGTGACAGCAGCAAAGCAAACAACAGCATTTTTATTTGACGCTTTCATCATCTAGAGAACTGTATAGGACCAATTACATAACACAGTCATAAACAAATCACACAATCTTTCTATAGAATAACTAACATTTGCTGGGTTTCTTCAATCCTTTTCTGTGCTGTAACCTGGCACGTAACTACACTGGGGATATAAATAATATATTCCCAACATTCTGGTCCTGTCAAATGCTTCTTTTTTTTTTTTTTTTTTAGTGATGATAAACTAACTTTAAGAACCATGTAGAATCTTGTTCATCCGTGTTACATATCTGCACACACATCTGCAGAACAGTGAGAGCTGTGCAGCTAATCACGTTAACCAGACACTTCTAAGACAGATGTAGGCTGCCCACCAGTTTATTTCAACTTTAAAACACCTTAAATCTTTTAAGAAGTTGAAAGAACTAGATCCTCACCTCTCTGATGAAAGAAAAACAATTTCAACTTTAATGCTACTAGAGACTTAAATTCTCTTAAACAGATGAATATTTTTAGGCTGCTATCTCATGATTTCACATACAAGTTAAATAGACAGTGATCACTCTTAATCTATCCTACAGATTCATGTATGCATTCATTATGTAGATGTACCCATTTCAGGACCAAGACAATAACCTTTGTGTGGCCTTTTGAGTCTGGAGTAGTGACCAGAATCAAAAGTCAGGCACTAACCATGTGGCCTTGGGAAACTCATCAGAGGGGGCCAAAACATTCTGTGTCCCCGAGACTTACCACGGACAATGTCACTCATGCTGGGTGTGGCCTCTGCAGTTTGACTTCGGAGGTGCTCAGTGTCCCTGTGTGACTCCTGGGATGTAGGTACTGAAGACGCTGAGGAGGAGGAGGATGAAGAAGAGGAGGCTGGTTTGGATTTGGAATGCAGATCATTCAGTCTCAGGAGAGTTTCAGGAGTCACAGTGTCTGGATTCAGTGGGGCAGGATGCAGTGTGGCTGGTGTTACTGGGAAGAAGCTCTCTCTGTTGTCCTTCGTGTGCTTTGGGGTTGTGGGCGCTTCTCCCGTGGACTACAGAGGAAAAAAAGAAGGGCAGGCAGAGACAGTGAGAAAACACATCAGTTATTCTGCATGTTTTATCTGCTTCAGTGACTACTGCAAGCAGCATACAACTTAATAGACAGCAAACACTCCCTAAAGTGAAAATAATAGTGACTCAAACACTATTATAAAGAAATCTTTTCTTCTTTATGGATTATTTTTTCTGTTCTTTATGGTCTATTTATCAAACTAGCACTTCAACACTTACTCCCATCCGCATTTACAGAGTTCTATTTAATGGATCCCTCACAACATAACAGACTTTTCTGAACTCTGTAATTAGCATGAGTTATCATATCAGGAACACATTTTTCATTTAAAAACATGTTGACAAATGCTTGACCAGAACAAACAGATCTGCAGTGCTTTAAGAGACTTTGCAAATTATAACAAGAAATAATTCTTAGTGAATGATGTGAGAAGAAATGGAGAAAGGAGAAAAATGTATTTGCTTGCAAAATAAGCCATCAGCCTAACTCCAAATCATAAATTCCCAGTAACTGCAGAACTGAGTCACATTGGTGCCCAGTGGGAACAGGCTGGGGGAGACCTGCTGCCTGTGCAGAACTAAGAGTGGCACCAAGAGCAACGGCCCTCTCCAAAGCCAGTGCTAAAAATTTAATACAGTGTCATCTGTTATACAGACAGAAGGTAGAAGGGGGACATAAATTCACCAAAGATGGGAACAAAAGTATCCATAAAATGAGTACCTTCTCTATAATTTTTATCAGTAACCACATAAAGTATTCTTGCCTGTGAGGCCACAGAAAGCATTTATTTCACACACTTTACAGTCTTCATTTAATGGAGACTTATTGGACCATAAAAGATACAGCTGAATGAAATTCTCAGATGTTTAATTGTCCGTCTCATACCTCTACCATGAAAAAACCCTCTCATTTTAACCATGGTGATGGAGTATGAACATTTGAAATAGAAACAGAGTTCTGCCAGCAAATGTAAAATCAAATTGGGCCCTAATGTCCTAAATGACCGAAGATTTATTACAATGCCAGAAGAGTCAGTAGAATTTCACCGAGGGAGCAGAGCAACTTTCAGCTGGAGAAATATTTAAAATTCAAAGGTGGAAAGCACATAAGTACTTTTATTTTAAAATAATTGGTGGAATGTATTTTTGAAGTTCCTGAACTTGATTAATCAATCTCTAAAAAGCACACAATTAAACCCTGCCAGATTCTATGTGTACACACACACAAAAAATACAGCAGTTATATTCACAACAATTACCATATTGGACCAGAAAAAGGTCTGTTCTGCCTCTGAAAGCTGCAAGTGTCTGATGCTTAAAGCATCAGTTCCAAAACAAAAGGTCTCCACATACAAATGGGATCGCACAAACCTGAGGGAAATTAAACTGCAGAAGAAAGTCTTAGGCCAAAAGCGAGTTCACTAGAGGAAATATCTTCAGCTGTGATTTAAAGGGAAAACTCTTCACACCCTTGCACTTCATTAACTTGCATAATACATGACATTTTTGTGCTTGTGTTGCATCCAAAATTTTTCAGGAGAAACACATGAAGGTACTACTACTTAGGTACACAGATGTTAAAAATATATCTGCATCTCAAACTATATTTCTATAAAAATGCACAGCTATCTCCTGAGACAGGAAGAGGACATTTGGAAAGAAAGCAATACTGTATTTGGATACAATACTGTACTCAGAAGAAAAATGATTAGGGAGATAAAGAGTGCAACAGCATGGAGTAATTCCTGCTGGAAGGGATCTCTGGACTCTGGAGGTCTCCAGTCCAACTTTCTGCTCAAAGCAGAGCTGACTTCACAGCTCTATCAGTCCAATTGCAAACATTGCCAAGGACAGAGACTCAACAGCTTCTCCAGGCCCCTGTTCTAGTGTTTGACCACCTTCACAGTGAACACTTTTTTCCAATCACTTCATCCAAATTTCTCTTGCTGCAACTTACAAACGGTGCCTCTTGTCTGGTTTCTCCCTTTCTGTGCAAACTGCAATTCCATACTCCATTAGTCCTCTCCTCACCAGGATGAGGCATCCCAGCTCTCTCTGACTTCATTCCCGTAAGGACACACTGTTGACCTGTGTTCAACCTCTTGCCCAGGGCTCCAAGGCTTTTTTGGCAGAGCTGTTCCCCCGTCAGGCTGCAGAGTGATCATTCTGCCCCAGGTGCAGGACTCTGAATTTCTCTTTGAACCTTCAGGTAGTTCCTGTCAATGCAATCCTCATCTACTAGAGGTCCTTGGATGGCTTTCCAGCACACTGACCATGCCTTCCAAGTTGGTGTCACTCAATCCATCCCATCATCCAAGGCATCAGAGAGGACAATTTCCCAACACACATTTAATTATGCAATGGACATACACAGAAAGGTCATCTTGTAAGACATAGATGGTCAAGTACAGAGAGAAAAGGTTGAGACTAAAACAACACTTATTATAGAGATGGAATCAAATTAATTTAACTTCTCTCAAAATGAAGATGCTGTACTGGAGGCAAGAAAAAACGGTTTTTACTTGAATCAGTTCCTCCAGGTGAAGCTGTGGCTTGGGCAAGAATTTTTCTTTTCAGAGAATCAACCTGCCTTATAATAAGAGAAACATTTTATTTCCACAAAAGAATAAAGCTGAAGGTAACATGATGTTTCTGTCTCAAAGTCATGACCTAAAATTGTAATGTGTAGTCAAAAAGTGCAGCCTTATACAAAAGAAAGGGAATGAAGAAGATTGTTGTGTTTATGGCTTTAAAGGGAATCTTCCAGATGTGACCTGGCGAAGAGCTCTGTAAGGCTGGTATAAACAGACAAATTCTTTTCAACCCAATGAAACAGAGACCTTGGGAGGAGAAAAACAATCCTCTCAATGACTTTCTTTTCTCAAAAAAGGTGACAGAAGAAAAAGGAGAAAGCTTTCTTTGAAGTAAGACCCAAACATAAAAAACCCCACTATTGGCTACTGCGCATTCTGCAACTCACAGAGCCCTGTGAAAGGGATGTAAACCTGCTTCCTATATTTTACTGGACTCAGAAACTGAAGATCACCCAAAAGCTGTAAGCACAGAGCTAAGATGAGCACCAAAGTGAGGCACATGTTCTTTAACAGACTTTGTGCTCAGTGAGGGGTCAAGAATTCCAGCACCCCTGAGCAGCAAGTGACCTACTCGCAAAACCCAGGTCAGGGCAATGTCACTACTGACACTGCTCAGGGCAAACAGGGTCACGTTTCATCAGCCTGCAGGTTACTGCCTGCAGCAAAACACCTCATAACACCACAGCTGATAAATACACCCAGGAAAACCCATTACAGGAAGTCTTTATGTTCATCTATTTCGATTGCTAAATCAGCAGTAAATGCATAATTTTTACACAGACATGCCATAGGAAACCGAGAGGCAGCGACAATCCTTCACCGGTGTTTTATGTGGTTTCTCATTAGGAGATTATTTTTTGATTTTTACTTTGCCGTGGACTAAGTCATAACTTGACTCAGTAAGAAATTCTCCTTTCTCCTCTCCGAGCCACCTCACTATGCTTAGTGTCTCTGTTACTACCACTATTATAAAGTGCATTTAGTCACCAAGAGGAAATTAATCTTTTCTTAAATTGTTGCTTACAGAACAAGTGCATATAACTGAATTGAGATGAAAACACTTTTACATGCCTTCTTCCTGTCTTTCATTGTAATTACAGGTTCATCTAGTCAAGACTGGACTTCCTTCTAGATTATTTATAAAATATACTGGAAGTTATACAGTACTACTTTTGTACTACATACTATACTAGCAAAGTGAATGGGAGAAACATTTAAGGCTTATTAATAATCCAAATGATGTGTCATAGACAGTCCATTGCTTCCATAAGGACTCATTATCATATTTGCTCTTCTTTAAAAGACTTAGCAAGAATGATCCTTATTTTAAAGAACGTATAAAGCTGAAATTTAAATGAGTAATTAGGATGCATGTATGTGGGAATTGTGACTATTTCTGACATACGCAGGTTACAACACCAGCCCCCTCATTTGTTAGAGCCTTGACTATTTCATCATACTCCTCATACAACTTCAGAGAAGCTGGACAAACCCTTCCCAAGCTGAAAGCTGATGTAAAAAGAAGGAAAATGCTGGAAAACCAGCACCGGGAAAGCCTTCCACTAATAAAAGTACCAGCAAAAGTGCAGAATGTTTGCACAGATGTTAGTGGAAAAAAGAGCTCCCTACAGTCTCCCAGTGAGGCACCTCAGTAGTGAGACAACAGCAGAAGCAAAAAGGACTCGAGCATTAAGATAAAACATGAGAAAATGTGACTTTGTAGCCTATCTGTGAAGCCATAAACCACAACTTGACAAAGGGTTTATTTTCATGATACTTAGTGTTTTTTCAAAACACATTTCTAAAAAAAAAAGAAATCCTGCAGCAACCTTACTGCTCCTGCTCCTGGAAGGGCTCAGTGCTCTGTGGCTGTGGGAAAAGGAACAACCAAACGTTCCGAAGAAAGAGAAAGTGACGGTGTCCCCAACATAGGTCTCCTAATGAAAGATGCTGGCACTGCAACTGTTACACAACATTTTCTTGCTGGTTGGTTGGTTTTATTTTTTTTAAACTATTGCCATGCCTGAGTTTAGCACTCCCAGTGGGACTGAAGTCAGAGTCCATACCAAGGTGGGCTTTTTTAGAAGGATACCAGCACATCCCCACCAAGCCTTGAGCTGTCACATGAACTGGGTGAACAAAGTGCTGGTCACAGTCCACAGTATTACCACTCCAACTTCTGCTCAGTATTGTGTTTTAATTAAACTATGCCTATTCATTCTTTTTCTCAATCTCTCCACAGCAGTACTTGAAGGAAATCTCATTTGGAAGTTTTCTTCCAGGTACTTTAGAAACAGCAGCAGTACCCATGATCCAGATTCTGAAGAATGTTGCATTTCTTAAGAATACAGTTTTATATACAAAAAATAACAAAGGTTTAAATACATATAATTGAACTGCACTCTAGCCTAAATAAATCTCCCATTTACAGAAATACATGCAAGGGCTTCACGTCCTGCTCTACACAGAGAGTCTTCCAGCAACACTTCCACACACACAAAACATCGTTGTTGGACCAAGAGAGATCAGGTAGCAGCATGAAAAATATTAATATACAAAGTAAAAGATAAAAAGTGTCTTTTCTTTCCTTCATGTTCACTTAATGATTTCTTTCTGCAGGAGACAGAAGGAGGAGAGCTGTTAATTATATCAAGAATACACCTCCAGGATAGAGTGAGAGGGGGATGCCATGGCAACTGGCAAATGCAACAGTGAACAAAATGGTCACCCTTTGGTAGGAGACCATGAAAGAGCTCGTCCTTTTGTCCCCCCCATCCCCACCTCCTCCTTCCCCCTCCTTTCCTGTCATCTTTGCTGCATTAATAAAGCATACAGACAACTCAGGAAAAACAACTTTTTCTGTAAGCAGTCTCTGACGTCTTGATGTGCAGGAAGAAAAGATGAAAATTAGCAGCATGTGGGTGGAACAAAAAGGGGGAGAAAACACATGAGGTAGAACTAAAGATGATTATTTTCTAATTATTTAATATTTTCCTGATCTCCTCCCAACCTCAGCAAAGTGCCTTTACAGAAGGTTTTTAGCAGTTCTGTGAAGAGAGCAGCTCAGTGGTTTGTTGCTTTGTGGGGGTTTTGTAATGTGAGAATTTGAGAAGAAAATGCTCTAGATGCCCAAGGCAGTTCAAACAAGTCACTCTCAAGTTTTCCCCTTGAAGAAAAAAGTCTGAAAGCCCATGTCACTGCAGTGCTGACTGCATTCCACAGCAGAAGGGGAAAAATCCATACAACTGCCCTCTAGCTTCACCCACACAAGACAATTTTTTCCTGTTCCAAGTAAAACATCACATTCACTGTGAGGTCCAACATAGGGTCTGTACCATCACTACACCGATGCTCCAGAGTCAATCTGGCACTTCTAACGTTGTGCATGGTACCAGCTGCAGCCTCTGGACAGCAAACCCACCACTCACGGTGTCCTTAAATTCTCCAGTACAAGGCTGCAGATTAAGATCACTGATCACCAGCGCTGGGAAGAGGCAAACAGTGGTAGAAGGAGAACAGAAGATCCCAGTCACCTGTTTTGGAACTAGAGAAGGGCAGTAAGAGCAGCACTAAACCAGCACCTTTCCTCACAAAATCCTGCTTTGATATTACAGACGCAGCAAAACTTCATAAAACCAGGGATCACACTGGCAGCCCGCCAGGAGCCTGAAAGGCACAGCTCGTTTGCATAACCTGATTGTGCCTTTGTGTTTGTAATAAAATTTACTTGTTTTGATTCTGGTGGCAGGTTCTTCATGAAGCATCATCTTTAATTAGACCTGACACTGAAATCTGGTGATGAGCTTTGACTGTAGGTTCAGAGAGGCAAATGGGGAAAGCACTCAGAGTCTGGCACCAGCCAGAGGGAGAAGGTGGTCATGGAAGAGGTGAGTGAAGCAAAAAGTGAAAGGGAGGATTTGATCAGTCAGAACAGTGTAGGGAGAGCTTAAGGTTTGGAAGCTGGAGCGGGAAAGGGCAGTTGAAAATTTCTTTTCTCTCCCTCACACTTCAGGGATGGAATTGGTCCCAGAGCAAGGATTTTTTTGGCTAAGGCAGCAATGAGTCTGAAATAACTCAGCAATGTTGAAATAGCCCCTTCTCATGACATTTGGATGATACACTATACCATGAGGAACCAATAGAAATTTCAGCTCCTACAACACTACCCATCACTAGGGCTTTCTACAGGCTCCCATATTCTCAAGGGTCACAACAGAGGACCAGAGACTTAGTGGCATTTTGGAACTTTGCCTCTGAACACTCCTATATTTTCAGAGATGTTAAATCCTGCCCTGTGTGCAACACTGACATCTGCAATGTTTTAAGCTACATATTTGTTCTATATGAATTCACTTCTTAAGATCAGAGATACATTGTACCCTAAAACACAACCACAGTGGTTTACCTGTTGTAACTTTCAACACTGGTGAAAGCTTTAATTTTAATAATAAGGCTTTCAATATTAAGTCCACAGTAATTAAAAATATCTTTTCAAACTGCAAGTCCAGGAAAAAAGAAGATAGGTGGATCCTTAGACTGAAGCATCTCCACACGCATTTATAGCTTCATCCTGCCTTGTGCTGCAATGACTTTCCCATGTCAATACATCCTAACTGTATAAATTTAACATGACCAATTTTAGGCAGCCAGTTCAAAGGTTTATTAGAAATTATCTACATATCCAGAAGCCTTACAACTGCCTTCTGTCAGTAGGTCCCCTCCTTGGTCCTCAGGACCACATGTTTAAGTACAACGCTACTTCAAAGTCAAACTAGTCTGCCTCAATCTTTCATTTTCCCTCAACAAGGCCTCCTTCGTATTCCATTTGCAGGGACCATTAATTTCATATGAAAATCATAGTTGGCAAGACTAAAAATACATCTTATAACTCAGACTGCTTTCAGGATCTCTGCAAATCTTTTAGATAACATCCCCTCTGAATATGGTGATATACATGGATTTACTAGCAGCTTTTTCGAGCCCACGAGTCTTTGGTATTGCATCAGTCATGACCACTACAGAGGATTTCTGAAACCAAGTCAAAGGGTCACAGTACTGACAAGCCATTAAAAAGATTAGATCTCAGCACAAAAGTGGAAGCACCCACTTTGTCCAATTCCGTTTACTGATTGCTGTATTGTTTCCTGCTTGTGCCTAAAGAGGCACAGAAAAAAGGTTTCAACACAGTTGTTAAATATTTATGTTAAAAATTCTGACCAGACTGGAAGATGAAAAGCCATAATTTAAGTACAATTCCAGTGAAAACTTTCAGAAGGAAACCATATAATGGCTGGAACTATAAAATACAACAGCCAGCAGAAAAATACATATTTCAGGTGGATTTTGTGCTCTTTTTTTTTTTTCACTGTCAATTTCTTGGGTTAAGTGACTGAAAAACCACAGGCCCTGTAAACCTACTCAAACTATCCAGTAACAAAGCACTTCCCTGGGCTGCAGCAGCTCTGTACATGACATCATTTGCTTACAGAAGGCAAATACTTGCCAGGTTTAAATAAAACAGGATTCAATCTGTTGAAAACAGACAGATGTCTACAAGAGTGGCTATTCCTGTGTCTCCACACTAATTCATAGTGTTACATGAGCAGTGCAGCAGCTTCACGCTGCTAGAAGAGACGAAAATGAGACCGCAGGATGTAATAACCTCGTTAGCTGGGACTGCTTCCTCCAAGGGAAAGCTTCCAATCTCCCAAGTGCAGCATGTTAAGAGGTACGTTTTATTTCAAGTGATTTAACAGGAAATCTTATCGCCTCCAGTGCACTTAAATACAAGCTCGCCTATTGTGTCTCTACTTTCAGGATTGGTGAAAAATCTGCACATGAACTCTTCTCATGTTTTGCCACAACCCTGAGCAACCATTGGCTTTGCTGCAAGAGCTGGAATAGCAATCACATTCCCAGAGCCTTCAAGAAAGGCCAGCAGTGAACTGGGCTGATAGATGAGAATTTGGTGAGTGCTTTTATAAAGGTGAATACATGCAAAACCAAGAAGCAACATTAAAGAAGCTTACTAGCAAATTCTTTTTTGTTTTGCCATCATAAACCTCAGTATGATGAAGTCTATTTTTCCCCCAGAATAAACAGAGACTTAACATGCTGAGCTAATACTTCTTTATTTAAAAATTAAAATCTTAAATACCAGACTATGAGCAAACAAACACTTGTACTACTCGAATAAATACCTCTCTTGACATTTCTGCTCTTTCTATGGTTCAATAGAAAAATGTTACTGACTTCCTAAGGGGCACAAATTGGACAAAGTTACTTCCATGAAAATTTAATCAAGGAAAAAAACCTGCTTTTATTCTTACATGCTCTCCTGTTACTCTGCTAGGAGATGCTTTATACAAGTGCACCATTTTAACTGAACAAAATTATGGAAAATATAAAACTAGTAAATACTTTGAGGCTTTCAAGTCATGTTTTGCTGCAAAATGAATGACCACTAAACACATCATTCATCCAGTTTTCTTCTTGACTTTGATTTCACCTTAAGGATGGATGAATAACAATCCTTTTAAAGCTCTATAATTGTTTACTGGATAAACACAGAAACTACAAGGTAAAACCAAACTGAGTAATATAACAGTTAAACTCAGATTCTCAACCATGCAAGTTGAGAGAAAAGCTACGTGGTATTTCTGGAGCGGAGTGCAATGTTAGCAAGGGAAGAGCTGATGAGGTAGTTTGCCCTTAGGGATGAGAGGGAAGTAATTACCATCCATGAAACGCTGAGGAATGATGTGGGCATTAGGAAAATTGTGGTGTGCCATAAATATTTAAATTTGAAGATGGTCTGGGGTTTCCCCAATAGCTTTTGGGCATGCCAACTATCTTTCAAGCCTGACATAAACAGTAGCAATGACCCTAAAAAAATCAGCTCATGTGGCCCAACTCATCTCAGATGACAACAATACAAGGAAAGTAAATATTTCTAAGTGCTGCAGACATTCAGCAACAGATCTGCATGTACAGCCTGAAAAAAGCTTGTTAGAAGCAGTTAGACTTCAGAGCTTACCTGTTTCTGTGCTGATGCTCCCATATGCACCTGGCAAAACTTGACTGCCTGTTCAAGCGCTGCTTCCTCATCCACCTGAACACAGAATCACAACTAATGAAGTCATAATTACTTTGTTCATTTCTAAATCTAAATTGAGATTAAATAGGGATGTAGAGCATGGGAATAAGGGGGAGAAGCAGCACTTCCCCAGCAGAATGCTGACCCTAAGTCATTCAGAAGTATACATCCAAACTACACACTCAACACCCTCAATTCAAACTAACATTTAGGATGAGCCAACCCCACATAATTGGCATTACAGTTCTTAACTGATTTTAGAAACTTAGTTCCAAAATGTGGAGGGTTCTACTTCCCATTCCAGTAGTGGTTTTGTCAATAGAATGACTCTTTGGGAATCAGATCTCCCCATCTTTTGAACAGATATAGGGCCAATTTCATACTGCTTGGCATAGCAATTACTGTTATTCTACAATCATTTCCAAGGCCACATGGAGAAATTACAAGTAATGACACAATACTTTACCTGTTTAATCAGCATGTATGTTTCAGACATGATCTTCTCAATTTTACCCAGGTCATAGGCCATGACTTTCTGCCCTTGCTGCCATACTCGATATGCATCCAGCAGAAGTGTTTTTCCAGACTCCACATCCTCAAGTAATTTCCTCTTCCTGCTTGATCTCTGGACAGGTTCTTCTGTAGGTACTGCTTGAACTATTCCTTTAGTTGCCTGTTGCTGATGTTTTGAGCTGATACTTAGCTCTTCCAAAGAAAGTTCCGGAGTCCGGCTCTCGGGAGCTCTCTCCTTTGAGTTCCTGCCAGAGTGAAGTCGGTCTGGCTCACTGCGTTTACATGAAGAATCAATTTTCTCAGGGTCATTGGAATAGCCATCAAGATCCATAGGCTCAGCTGAACCAGGACCAGGGAGCTCCCTAACCTCCTTGTCATTCCTGTCCTCTTGCTCCAATACGTCCATAGCATTGGGAATTTGTCCCTGGGTCACTTCCTTTACTCCATTTTCAGTACCATGTACTACTCCATCGGATAAAACCGGCTTCTTGGGAAGGACATCTTTCCCCTCTTCAGCACTAGTTTTATTAGAGACGTCTGTTGTCATCCTTCCTGAAGCAAGGTTAGAAGACTTGGAACCCTGATCTTCTGAAACCTTAATAAAAGGAGTCATTCTTCTCTGTTATCAGTGAAATCAGAAAGCATTTGAGCACAGCTATGGCTACCATGAATATTGACAAGTACCTTTCATTACTGCCTCTACTGAAGAAAATGCATTTATTCTATGTTCATTCTTTTTTGTCTTGAATGTTAAATAATCCAGGCCACAAGTCTAACAATTAAAGTATTTTAATCAGTGAAAACACCACAGAGAAATCAACAGTATAGGCTGAACCAAAGCTGCAATAGTTTGTTTTCCCCCCCACTACTGCAGTCCGTGCTATGGGATCCAACTAAATGAAGCCAAGGTTTCAACAGCACCAATTTTTCTCCTAATGTATTAAAATCAAAATTGAACCTGTTTCCTTTGGCAGCTGCAGCTCAACCTCAAATTTATGGTTAAAAGTTTCATAAATCTTTGGCTACTTTTACAGGACTTTCTTGTTAATAGATCAAGAAGTAGGCAAAACCCTGCCATAGTATTCAATTTTTGTACCTTTACTTTGGTGATGCTCCAAAGGTAGAAGACCTCAGCACATCACCTCTTAAAAAATTACTAATGATACAACTCTTCCATCCAGATTTATGAACAAACTATTTCATATAAAGAGTTCCAGCGTTCTTAACAACGGAACAAGTTCTTCCTTGAATGCGTTTATGAAACAAAGCTCTAATTTCCAGTTATCTTAACATGGAGACTGATTAGTTTCTATATGACTTTTAAAACTTAAATCCAGATTACAATTACTATATAATAACAAGTGTGGTGCTGTCAAGGACTGGCAGTTAAAAGTGTAAATTCTAGTTGTCTGGTTTTGGTTTTGTTTTCTGTGTGGTAGAATATAAGTAAAAGGTATTAGAAAAAAAGTGCTGATAATGTAGTCATTCGATCCAAAGAGGTCTAAGAAATGGGCAAACTGAACATAGGAAAATCTAATTACTAAATTACTGCCACTAAATGCCCTGCTGCCTCACCTGGGTCAGGTCGTTGAGGGTGTCCTCCAGCACTTTCACTGTGAGCACAAAGGCTTGTTGGGCCAGAACTTGGCGATCTGCATCACGCAAGTACTTCCTGTGCCACAGGGAGATAACAGAAACAAAGTTAACTGCCAAAAGCTCAGAGGACTTTAAAAACCAAGAACCAGGACACTAAAAAAACCCCAATAAACAAAGCTAACACAACAACTTTAAAACAAGAACAAAGCAAACAAAGCATAGAGAGTTGCATACTGAAATATAACAATATATTGTTATAAACAAATAAAATACTTTGGCTGTTTCCCTCCACTTCTCCCCACAAGCATCAAAGATGACACACGTGAAGCAGAAGATAACACAGTCTACAAACAGAGGAAAGGGGCAAGTGAAAAAAGAGCAATACCAAGCAACTAAACACGAGCAAACCAGATTTACAGTTTTCCTGTATCAATCCTTCTGTGCCACTCAAATAACAGCTTTTTATTCAAACCTTTCCTTGGAGAGTATCAGTAACACAAAGCTATGCTGAACTCTCAGGTGATTTTCATGTTCTGGATAGAGCATACATGTGAGATTAAGGACATCAGCAAATCCCCTCTCATTGGTCATATCAGTTGCCTTGGAATCCAGGATTTTTAGAGCTAAAACATTGGTGTGCAAATACCTTTTTTTCTATTTAGTATTAAAAACATAATGCTGTATGTATAAAACATTCACTCTATAGCTTCATTTAATTTAGAAGAGCACTGTAATTTCAGGGTACTCTGACACAATGTTTTAGTTTGCTTTCAAAGAAAGCACTTCCAGCCATCAATCCCACCTAATAGTTTGGTAAAAACCTGAATTTCTACTTCGAAATTGGCTGGGTTTAATGAGAGAGAGATAAAAATCAAGTAAATAACTTTGAATAGTACTATTTCAGTCAAAAGGCCAATGTTTTTAATACACATTTCCCCTCTACAGCGTAATTTTATGGTTTGCTTTTAAGACATAAGACCAAACACTTGACTCCTCATTAGCTCAGTAATAACTACAAACTCCCTATTTTTAAAACTAGGGTTGTTCCAGGCATATACCAGACACACCCAGAATATCTGCATTTCTAAGTTTCTATAACGATTGCAGATCGCCATGGCTGGCACTGGCTGATCCAACATGTCAAATTGTTTTTTAAATTCAGTCTAGACTTATAAATAACATCATATTTTTAGGACAACTGTGGGCTTGCTTAGAACAGAATTTAAACCTTCTATGGTCCAGTTCTCCTGATATGCTAAAAGTCAAAGTATTTTTGGCTTCAAGTTTGCTGAACAAGTGGAAGCATATTCCCAGACACACTACAATCCATGCAAATTCACAGACACTCACACTCAAAAACACATGAAGAAACCTTCACTGCCTCAAACTTATTGCCATCAATCATTCAAGTTCAATTTCTTAAGCATTTGTCAGAGACCAATTTCAACATTACCCGCATGACAAGCTACTAGAATTTTACCTCAGTTCCTTCAGTGTTTTCCTTAGATGTTTATTTTGGACTTCCCCATTGATACCGATCCATATATAGCTCACATTAATAGCTTCTTTTTTTCTTAAATAAGGTTAATGCAATTAAAATTAGATCACCCCTGAACAGGATAAGCTTTTAAAATAGCATCAGCTGCCAACAGGCACATAACCATTGTTCAGTCTCTGAAGGATTACAGGAAGGCAGGATGCTGGGCCGTGACCTCCTGTGCTGGACACAGCTCTTATGCAAGAGGGGTGCAGAAGTCACAACGCTCTGTTCCACCCGTGAATCCCCCCACATGACAGAACGCCCCTGCAAGCCAGTCAAAGCACCTGTATGGCTGCTCTGAGTTGCAACAGAAATGCAGAGAAAATCCAAACCATATTATTGAATCGAAGTCCTGAGAAAAATCAACCATCATTCCACTATATTCCCAAGGGACTCTGTCGAAAGGCTTTTTTTCCCAAACAAAGAACATCTTTAAATAAAATCGTTACACAGCGAACAAAATATATTTAAAGCTTGACAAAGTAATGGATTAAAATAAATCTATCATACTTTCCCTGATCAGGGGTCCTCTGCAGCATAGAAGAGACTTTGAGCAAGGTGTTGTAATCCTTTAGCTGGGACAGCACATTGAGCAGCAGGACAATGGAGCGGTTCATATGAGACGCAAAACTGCCTGGGCGGTCGATCTCATCCACGGGGATGCGCCAGATTCCCTGCAGAAAGAGGCAAAGAGGAAACCTTTAACGAGGGATCCAACTGCAAAGGACAGAAATATGAAAGCAGGGGTTGGATTCTGCAGTACACTGAATTTTACTGAGGGCCAAGGGAATAATGGACAGAGAAATGCTGTGGTCCCACAGGTGGGGGGATCGGGATTTAGATGTGGATTTAAAGTCAACTGATTTCTGCCAGTAGCAAAAGAAGGCAGCTTGCAGAAGCCACAGCACACCTTCAAAATATGCTCATGGACCCCCTGCCTACAACAAACCTTCTCCCTGCATGTCCAGGGAGAATTTGCAGTTCTATTCTCTAACATGTAGAGGAACTTAGGAAAAAACAACACACAAATATCAGTGCTTTAATATCAGGGTTTTCACATGGAAAACAATGACTTGAACAAGATATAATGCACAGATTGATCTGCCAAATTTTCTTGCTCTTGCTTTTCCTCACACTCTCTACTCTCACCCGCTAGTGATCACAGAAAAGCCATTTTTCCTCTTTGCTCCCTGAAGGTTTCTTTCAAACCTTTTCCAGAAAGTACCTAAAACTGCACCACGATCAGCCCCCAAGGCACAACTGTCGCCTCCTCCTATTCCCAACAAAGAGAAACACCTTCCATGGCTTGGTGGCCAAGAGCTCAAGTGCTCATGGAGCTCAGCAGCTCACAAGCACCTATAGATTGTGTAGGTAACAGTTCTGTAAAACAGCACATTACTTAAACAGAGATGCTTTTTCTTCCCCCAAACCATACAATGGCTTTCCTCTCAGGCTGCAGATGAAACACATTCTGGAGCTGCTATTTTTTGCTTCTCTGCACGTATGTAAACTGGGTTTCTGCCAAATCCTGAAACAAGTGAATGCCTCATAATGGCACCACATTGCAACAACCTACTTAGCCAATTTAACTACACAAAACAATTTGTGGTCAACTACAGCATACTGTAGGAGTGGAACACAGCCAATGTGTAGGTAGGTTCCTGGTCTTTTTCAGCATTATCTCATCCCTCATTTGAGTCAGGAGGATCACTTGGATCAGATACTGTATCTGGCATCAGTTGGAAATAATTTTGCAGCTCCTTCTCACATGCCCCATGTATACATTTTAACGCTACCCTGGCAATTACAGTAACGCAGTAGAACCATTTGCAATGCTGGAATACATAAACTGCAGCAAGGAAGCCAGGAAAAAGTCCCTCTGACAGACATAAAGTTGCATATTTTGGATAATGCTGCTGTCTTTCTACAACAGGGTACATTAGAAGAGTTTAAAAATTCAATCTGACATTAGGGGTGGTTAAGTTTATTTTATCATTGCAGTTACAAAAGAGGCCCTGATTCGAAAAGGAAAGTCACTAACTTTTCAGGTGCTGACTTGCAGCTTTATAAATGCAAAACAGCAATAGATTAGTGTCCCATGTTACATACCTGCCTGTTTCACAGGCAGCCTCGAGCCAAAAGCAGAAAGAAACCTGCCATCAGGAGTCAGAACAATCTTCATTCCACCCACTCTGATTTTATTAAGCAATATGCAAAACATTGATGTTAAAGTCAGTTTATCAGAATTTATTTCATGAGTGACATTGAATTTTTAAGACTGCAATTTCAGTCAGAAACTAAAGAACGTCTCATTTAAACCTTTCCCAAAGAGAAGTTTAGCAAAGCCTATTTGGTATAAATTTTTCCTTCCTAAGTATTAAACTTCAGGAAGACTATCTCTGAATTCAGATCATGTATTACAACTTTTTTTAAAAAGCTGCATGTTAGGATCTATTTTTTTAACAAAACTTAAGAAATACATAAATGCAAAGCTAGTAAAGATATAACTGGGGAGAAGACTGGAAAATGTTATTCAGTTTGACTAAAAATGAAGTTTTTAATCATCACTTGAAAATTCAGATTTGTTAGTAGAGTACCTCTCCTGAAAGTGCAGGTCCTTGTCAAAAACTCTCACAAAGGTTACTGATTATTACCACTCAGGCCACCTGATAAAATGTCTCCACTCTGGCCACCAGAAGGATTTCATATCCAACGCCCACTCCTGTTTGCTGGCCACCATTCCCACTGCTGAAGGTTCTCCTCCCTGCTGCCACTGTCAGCAAAGCTGTTTACACAAAACCAGAGGAAGGAGTGAGACGCTTCCAACAACTCCAAAATGCCTCTGGAGATCCAAAACATCAGGCTGCTCTCCATGCCTTCCTGGCAAAATAAACACTGAGAGTGGGGGCGGGGGAACGGAGCCTGAGACACACTGCTGGGGAAAAATAAATCTGAGACTACGCAAAAATCCTGCAGAGAACCTAATACTGAATAATGAAGTCAGTTTACCATAACCTTGGTTACACATTTATGCCTTTTTTTTTTTTTTTTCAGGTTGGAATCACTTGCCCAGCCTGCCCTTGCAGAATTGGAGACTTGGGGAGGAGGGTGAGCAGGAGAGGAGAGTGCTGAGCTGGGCACCAAAAGCAGCAGCAGTGATGGTACTTTCTAGTTCAGTCACTGAAAATAGAAAGGAAGGAAGTGCTTATTATTCCTCCACGCTGCTTACTCCAGAACTTCAGGGGAGGGGATTCCCTGGGGTTTAGGAACTCCTCTCTGAGGAGGAGAGGCTGACAGTTCCCAACAAACCCCACACTTCCCTGGGGATGGCTGCTGCTGGCACGGCACAGCTCCAGGGTGAGCCATTTTCCAAGCAGAGATCAAACTTTACTCCCTCAGTGCTCCCTGGTTTTACTTTTGAACGAAATGGAGAAATGCAAGTCATGCTTCAGATGATCCAATTCACATACAAAAAGCAAACACATAAACCCCACACTGCTACAAATAGACTTCCATTACTCAATTCCCTGTTTTCTTTTTTCCAAGGGGTCCTGGAAGTTCAAGTTGCACCACATACAACAAATTCGATTCCAAGTGTCCAAAGCAAAACCTAACACTTCTTCATTTGTCAGTCTCAGCAATGTCCTGCTAGAAGAGCCTTTAATAAAAACAAATGTAATTTAAATATTATTGTATGATTGTTATAAACTCTGTCAAAACTAATAAACCAACCAATGGGTGCAGTGAAGGCACCGATTAATAATGCAACAACCCACACAATATTTTAAAATCATTAAATTCTGCTAAGCACAACTGCATAATCCTCAGAAAGCTCCCACTTGGCTGAACATTTAAAAGTCTCTGCTTTAATACAGGGTTAAGCACTACATACTGAAGTGTTACTTGTTTTACTCATGTCCTGTCTTCTCAGCTACTTCTGTCACCACACTTCGCTCTGGGCGCCTGCTAAGGAAAGTAATATGGCTTGAGCTGTGAAAAGTTTCAACACCCAGGATTTGAGACCTCGCTCTTTTCAGCCTTTTAGTGTTCAAGTCGTGAGGGTGTCTCTGCCTGACTCATGACTTCCTGCTACTTCTGAGTGTAACCACTAAAACCACTGCCCCCTCCTCCATTTAGCAAATTACTAAACCACCTTTTTTCATCCAGTCTTAATGTGCTCCCATATCTCTTATTAGTTTGGCTCTTCTTCTTTTCTGGAAATACGTAATTCTATTACGTGTTTTTTTCCCTCAATTCCTCATTTCATCCACACTGCTATTCAGTATGTAATGGAACAATTCCACCTCTGTGAACAGGAATGCAAGTGGGTACAAGAGTGTTATGAAAGGAAAGCATCTATATTCAGAATATTAAAAATATTACCTGCAGGGACCTGTGTCATCAAGGAAGAAAAAGTAGCCCCTGCTTACTGTAACTTGGCTGATTTGAGGAAAATATTACAAACTTTTTCAGAATGTAGTTATTGTTACATAGTACAGTAACAGAACACAGAAAAAAGTCTGATAATAAATAAATGACATTTTATCAGCCTGGAAAAGGAAACAAATAAAGGCAAAACAGCAGCAACTTCTTTCAATACATCAGGATAAGCAGGAGTACAATAATTGGTCTATAAGGTAAATATTGTCTATTTCTTTTTTTCTTCTTTTTAAGTATACACACACTTGGAAATTAATAGACAGCATGTATGCATTTTGGAAAAACTGTATAATTTTTGTAACATCATTTCAGTAAGAGCAGCATGAAACAATATTGACATATGGAAATGGTCCACATGCTCCAATTATCATTAGCTGATAAAGAAACACAATTTATGCCTTTCACCTTCTATTTCTCCCTTCAAAATACAATGTATTTTCAGAGTCTTAAACTTCAGACTTGAATTTCCAGAATAATCACTTGAAGTTGACTTGACATTTAAACTGGTTTTAACCCTATGAAAAGCACACCCAAGCTGCAGCCACTTGGGAGACTGTGAGCATGAGTCAGGAACACACACACCAGGCAGGGAAAGGGAATCGTTTCCTTGCTGCATAAGCAATTACATAAAACCAGAAATGCCTTGTTAAGATGATGAGTTACAAGTTCAGGTGGAATTAATGAAACAGAAGCTGAGGCCTACAGATGGCCTTTGCAGAGCACTGGGTTTGGCCATTTGCCAAGCAGAATCTAGAGGGTTTTGCTCACCAGGGTCAGGAGGCTTGAGGAGTTTTCACTCAGACGGTTCCCATGTACCATGTGATATCACAACGATGTCAACAGAAAGTCACATCATTTTTTTTTTAAAGGGAAAGGGCTAACTAGACTACAAGAGAAGGAAAAAGAATCCCTTCGACTCCATGGCTGTGATGGAAAGGCAGAGAAGGAAGTGAGGAGGAACGACAGACCAGTCTCTTAAAACCTGTTTTGAAGGTGCAATTCTGCTTAAACAATGACCCAGCTACATTCCCTGGAGCTCTCCCTGGACGTGTGCCTCAGGCAGGCATCACCCACGTGAAAACCCAGGAAACACAGGAGCTGTGTGCACAACGCATCATCCTCTGGATGAACATACCCTGCACTGCCTTTCAAAGCTACTGCCAACAGTGCCAGTGCAGGGTCCTTCTCCAGGGTATTCTAAGAAACATTCCTCACATTCCCTCTTTAGACCCTCAATTCTCTAACCTGCAAAACTAGGATGATAAAGCACAGGTGGATTTGAAGATAAAGCTATGGAACACTAATTTCCCCCCTCTCCCTTTTTTCCTGTTGCCAACATTAACAAAGGTTCCCTTTTGGACAGCTGGACAACTTCTCACACTGGAAGGTCAGTTACTGATAAAATGCCTTTGGAACAAATTACTTTAGTACATTTACCATAATTCCTCCATAAGTTGCTCCCTTTTAGCAACTGTATTTTAGGAAAGAGAGAAAAAGGGATTGGTTAGGAAAAGAATTAGACTATCAGCGGTTAAGTTTGATTCACTGTGTCTTGCAGCCAATTCAGGGTTTTAAAAGGAGAGAAAGAAGCTTGCCAAAGGGATGCAGAAGAGCAGAAGTCATCCAGAGGCTTAGTCAGGCACTTCGATGTACTCAACAGAACACTGAGAGGTGTCTGCTCACCCATGTTGGAATTTCTGATTCTGCCTTTGTTACTTCAGTACCCTTTTTTCAGGTAGATTTTGGTTTTATGTCATGTCCCTGTCTCAAAGAGTCTGAAATTCTTTTTTTTGGGGAACATGTAAAGCACACAAACCCGAAGAACACAGAATGCTTCCAGGTATAATGGGCAAATAACTTGAGGCAGAAACCTAATGAAAGTATATGAAACACTTGATGAGAAAAACATTTATCAGAATTTTGAATCTCCTTAAGCATTTTGAGAGGCCAGATGAAAGTCTATCAGGGCACACCTAGACAGTGACAGGGGTTCTGGTTTTGCCTAACAGACAGCCCTTCATTTAAGAGGATTGTCCTGCTTAGAACTTTTCTGTGTATCAGCAGACTGCCTGGCATTAGATTGAGCCTGGTGTATTCAAAGCTAATGAAACCAGGTTGGGACAGTCCATCCATGAGCCTGGAAGTGGGTGGGCTCCTGAATTAGCCACCTGCAGACATAAGCAAACTCCCATTTTTTTATAACACGTGGGATTCATTTAATCTAACTCCACCTGTCTATGATACAGACACACACTGGTAATACCCAGAAACCTTTTACAAAGAAAAAGGCATTTAGGTGATGTGGCTCATCTGAGCTTTTATGGGCTCCACTTCAGGATGAGAAGTTACAAGCCAGAAACAACTATCTCCCTTCAACACAAGGAATGATGAGAGTCTAAAAGATGACAAATGTTAGGGGACATAAATGACAACTGTAAAGTCTGCAAGGTGGTTCTGGTGTCTACCAGGGGTATGCCAAGGCCCAGCCCCACTACTCAGTTTTATTCCTAAAAGAGCTGCTTCAGAACCAGACAAGCAGGGTTAACAGAGCTGGGAGAAGCTGCTGGTTCCCAGAGAAGGGCAAGTTTAAGGTTCGTAAGATTTTTTTAACACAGAACCCTACACTTAGGTCACCACAGTGACTGTCTCCATCTCCCCAGGGGTTACACAGTAAACAGGTAATAGTGTACATGAACTGTAACTGGTATTAGAATCCATTTGGTGGAGGGAGGGTTACCTGGGGATCCCACCTGCAGTGCTGGATGCAGCTCTGGGGTTCTCAGCACACAAAAGACATGAACCCATTGAAACGGGTCCAGAGGAGTCCCCAAAGATTATCAGAGTGCTGGAGCACCTCTCCTATGAGGAAAGATGCAGAGCTGAGGTTGTTCAGCCTGGAGAGGAGAAGGTTCTAGGAAGACCTTATAGCAGCCTTTCAATAAAAATGGGGGGCAAACTTTTTAGCAGGGCCTGATGCGACAGGACAAGTGGCAATGGTTTTAAATTAAAGAAGGGTTGATTTAGACTAGATATAAGAAAAAATATTTTAAAATTAGTGTGGTAAAATGCAGGCACAGACTGCCCATTAGCGTGGTGGATGACCCATGCCTGGAAAAGTTCATGGTCAGACATGGTCAGAATGAATGGAGCTTGGAGCAACCTGATCCGGTTGAAGATGTCCCTGTTAACTGCAGGTTGGACTGGATGACCTTTAAAGGTCTCTTACAACCCGAACTATTCTATGATTCTACCTCAGCCTAATTTTAAGAAAATTGAAAATTCTTTTAGAACAAAGAACTACCAGATATCATTCCTGACTACATTCTGTAACATCCAAAAATAGTGAACCTGGCACAGTGTATTACTAATGTTATTCTGACAAAATTCCTGCCTTAGAAGATTACAGGGGCAGTACCTACACATAACAAAGGCTGGGTATGAAGAGAGGCTGGAAATAACTTGCAATCTAATGCAGGGACAGAAGAATGGAAGTTTGGAGATAAATCTCAAATGTCCCACTCTCCAACAAATGGAGAAGTTAAAACATATGGCAGATGTTCAAAATGATGTGGAGAATGATACAGCCTGTGGAGTGTCCAAATGGGCCAAGGGCAAGGCAGCTGCTACAAGAAAACACAACAGATTTTTCACAAGCACATCAGCTAATGTTCAAGTTGGGTGGATGAATGCACTAAAGGAAAAATCTGAATCTTTCATACCTCCCTTACAGGCACCTAAAGTTGTCTGTCTCCAAACAGCTGATACCGATTCACCTCCAACATCTAGTGCAGTGTATACACTGCTAGAAAGGAAATGAGGACAAGAACTACATAACATTAAGAGCCATGCTAATTGTTGAGATTCAGAACATCGTTGATGTAGAATTATGAGTTGTTCAGAGACACTGCAGTAAGGATCTCCCTGTACAGGATGTCACCTTCTACTATTTCAGTAGGCTTGAAGGATTTGAAGAAATGCATTTTCACCTACTTAAATATCCAAGTTTTAGATGTAAATTACTGATTATCTAATATATAAAGACTCATTGATTTTTGACCATTTTAAACTAGGCTGTCAGAGTGCTAAAAAGTTCTTTTACCAAAATACTCAAATTTTTATGTACACATAAACTGCTCTTCAATCCTACATCTCTTACTTTGCAGCAAACAAAATGTGTAAGTGCCCACTCCCACCTGACAGCTGACATCCAGCATCCCTGCACTGACAGCACAGAGTGTCTTTCAACTTTTACACTCTCTTCCACATAATGACACACACACTAAAATATCAAGATGAGAGTGTTTGCAAAATATTTCAGCATGTTCATACAATGCTTATAAAAGGTAACATCATCCACCTGTATGTTTTACATCTATAACACCAAGTTATATCAAAGTCTCATAAAATATCAGAAGCTACAGGGTTCAATCAATAGCACAGAGGGAAATACTGTAATTTCAGAAAGCAACACTGATCAAGCACTCAGTGCTCCTTCTTGTCACTACCAAATTGCTAGAATACATGGCATTAGGAGATCCTACTGAAAGGAATCTTTGAGTCTGAAGGAACAGAAATCAAAAGGTCCAGAGAACACTTGCTACTAATTTCCATCACAGTTTTTGAAAACAGAAAACCCTCTATAGCAGCATCACATGGCAGCTCAGAAAATACAGCCAAGTGATAATCTTTATTAGAGGAGAGCTTCATTTTATCTTGACATAGAATTATATTGTCACAAAAATCACCTAGAAACACGCTTCTTAAAATACCTGCTGGCAAAGATGCATCTCTCAGACACACACAGTTCCCTTAGCTCAGATACTGTGAGGCATCACGCAGGCACATCACTGAACTTTCAGGATCACTTAAGAGCTTTTCAAAAGAGTACATTTTTCCTCGATGACCTGTTGTTGTGTAGTTTCACTCAACTGACCTTGGTAAGTAAGAAAAAATTTGCCGGTTTTTTTGCAGTTTATTTAGGCACAAATCAAAATTATAATAAAAGCTAGCATGCTGCACTGAATAGAATAGACTGTGACGTTAGCCACAAAAATTAATACAGCTGCACAGCAGACTGTAATGGAGAACTGTTAATATTTTTAACAGCATAAATATAAGCAAGGACTACCAATCAGGAGGAAATAAAATATGCAATACATACCAGGAATGGTACTAAAAAAATTATATTCAATTGTTCACTATTGGAAAACACTTCTGGAAAGCAACAAGAATGGCATGTTCCATGACAGGCTGGTACGTATTTTGGTATGTGCACACAATCTGGAAGCAGAGAGAAATACTTGCATCTTTTGTCAATGTTGAGAAGAATAAAAGCAATGGAGAATTGAAGGGAACAAAAATTTAAACTCCTCTAGTGTTCTGGCAGAGGTAAAGGGACAGCAGAGGTAATAGAAAAGTCTTTCAAATCAGAATCCTGTAAGATCTAACTAGGATTCCCTATTCCTTTTTCTAATGCCAGTTTTATGAAGATATGTGTTTGTCAATACATGACTTAATTTATATTTGAAGGTCACAGCTCTGTGTGAGGTTTCATACTGGCTTAGGAATGAAAGAAGTACACATCCTGGATCTCAAACTATTTGTCAGGTGAGGTTGAGGGTAGGAAGGAGCTTATTTAAAGTAGGAAGTAAGAAAACACTACCCTGAACCAGACAAAGACATATGCAGAGGTAAAGCCCTGCCTGTACACACTCCTCTCAAACAACTGAAGCTCTACATGAGCTTGCACATTACATCTTCACCAATTAAGAGCCTCAAATTAAGCTGTTAGGAGCTGACAGATAATTCATTTCATTATCTCTTTCCCCCCACTGCAGCAGCATCCACAGAACACTTCCCTTCTCTGTCCAGCAAGTGGAGGCCCTGAAGGAGCCTGACGGCTATAAAAGGCAAAAAAATCTCTTTCTGTTACGCACCCAACAGCTAATCTCGAGTATCTTTTCTCCTCTAATACAGGAATTTGTGCAACAAAAAAGGATTTCATTAACTCTGTTATTCAAGTATTTTACCTGTGTTCTAGGGATGGAGAATATATATGTGTGTTAACACCTAATACTCTTCCCTTCAGAGACTCACAGGGCTTCCCCAGAAAAACAAAAGTAGGTCTTTATCCAGGTGTAAGAGTCAGTGTAAATGCCTAATTCAAGTAAACATTTAGGCAGCAGCCTGTCTAGCACCCCAACTAAAGTTGACTGATCTTTGATAACATCAGAGGAGCAAGACATTGCAAGGAAGTGATAATTCAATTACCCTATTTACAGTAACATAAATGACAGTATACACAGGGGAGCTTCGATATTCAACCAGCAGCAATACTACAACAGCTTAATCTAGCACAAGGCACAGCAGTGACTCAGTGAGCTCGGCAGAAGTCAGGGTACAGACTGCTGGTGTTTGATTTCAGAGATATTGTGAGATAGAAATTATCTGAGTAATTATTGAGGGGGAGGAGGAGTCAGGAAGGCCTCAACATTCAGAGTACTTCAGACTCTGATAAAGATGCTAAAACCACACAACAGTCCTATTACTGAAAACAATATCTGGGTACTCAGGATGTCAATCTAAACATG
The DNA here is from genome assembly GCA_013390025.1 of Pitta sordida. NCBI lineage: Eukaryota > Metazoa > Chordata > Aves > Passeriformes > Pittidae > Pitta > Pitta sordida. The sequence goes on along the minus strand of WEKX01020886.1, from coordinate 233,971 downwards.
CTCCAAAAACAAAACCACACAACTTGAAGCACCCTGGGTGATAAAAACCTCTACAGCATATGCTTTAATTCCTAGATATGCCTCATGCAAAATGCTCATAGCACACTCAAAAATCTGCTGTTGCACAAATAAACACATGCTGCAGTAAAATAAAAAAAATTGAAACATGGAGCTGCTACAGCCAACGCCGCAAACAGCATGTGGCACTTGCTTGATGCACAACACCAGAATTTACTGCAATTAAGACATACGTTCTAAAATTATAAACATGTGACCAGACAAAGCTGACTGGTTTTAACAAACTGCTAATTAAATCGGAATCCTCTTATCCTCTCTCTCTCTTTAGCTGAATGAAGCAGCAACTGTTACAGCATAGTAGCTCATGCAAAATAGATACAGAACAACAGGCTTTCCTGTTAGGTCACCGTTAAGCCGGGGAATCTCCCGTGTGCGCCTGGCTGTCGTAGGCAGAGCAGGGAGCGCACAGCAGAGAGCACAGCTGGGCTGCTCTGTGCCAGACCCACTGGCTCTTTGCTCCTCCAGACATGGAAGCCACCCCTGGCAAAGCTCTAGGGATGGATTGAAAACGAGGGTGCTAAGTAATTCATCCCGCCAACGGGGTGGAGGAAGGTGACCGAGAAATCCCAAACAATACAGATCGAAGAAAACAAAAATCCCTCACCCTTTCGTCCCCCCTTCCAAACTTCTCTCGGCTCCTCCGTCTCCCATCGCCCTCAGGATTCTCCTCTGTGCAGCAAAGCAGCTCCGTTCAGCCTTGAACCGCAGGCGAACCGAACTAATGAAATAGGTATTTCCCCACCACGACGGCCAATGTCATCAGATCCCATCTCCCCCTATGGCGCCCGCAGCCCGCCCAGCCCCGGGGAAGGGATTCCCCGCGGGTCACGGCAGCTGCTCGGGAGGGTTTGAGCACCCGCGGGCGAGCGGAACGGGCAGGGGCAAAGGCACGGCACACCGAGGAACGCCCTGCAGTGCAGGGGGAGCGGCAGCTGTTTGCGCTGCTGCGGGCAGAGACTAAACTTCCTACAGCCCCGCGCCCGCCCCCGCGGCCTCCCCGCGGGGCATCACCGCAGCCCGGCGCGATCCCCTCCCGCCCACCTCCCCGCGAGGTGGGGGGTGCGTGTGAGCGGGGGAAGTTCCCNCGCCATGGCCGGGCGCGGGGCCGCCCCCGCAGCACAGCGCGACACCGCAGCTCCCCCGCACGGCTCCGGCACACGGCGCGGCAGCCTCGGACACCATTCCCGGGTGTTTGCGCTCTCACATCCTCCCCTCCCCGGCGGCTGCGGTACCAGGGGGTGCTGCTGGCACGGTTCTCTCACCAGCGCTTTGCCACCTCTTTCATTACAGCCTCCCGCCTTTCTCCAACTATTCGAAGAGGAAAAGAAAGGTCTCCCCTTGTCCTTTGCCCCATACTTCCCTCTCCCTTACTTTCGGCGATTTTAGTCAATCCCACATTAAGAGACCCAAAACGTGTGCCAGTCCACTGCCAACCTCAATCCATCTAATCCTGCCTCACAAACTCACCGATACATCTTTCTCAATCTGAGCTCAGCACAGCTAAACTCATCTTCTTTTCCCAGCCACTCATCCAGGCTTTGCACAGGATTACCTCCACCACAGAAGTTTAAACGTTTTATCTCGACTTGTTTCTCGCTCACACTTTGCAATTTCAAGCTGGGTAATTGCTTTGACCTCTTCCATGCCTTTCTAAGCATCACAGGGACTTGTTTTGTTTGGGTTATTTTGCCTCTCCTGATTACTAGGATTATTCTGAAGTGCTCAAAATCCATCCTGTTTACTAACACCTCAAGTTTAATACCCTGCTTCACAACTGCGACAGTCCCCACATGCTAGGCAGAAGAGCTGCTATGATTATCTCCCTTTCCCATCATTTCAGACACTTCTAATTTCTTCATGTTCTTATTTTCTTAGCATAGCAGTTCAGGGGCTTTCACACTGAAAGCCCCACACACCTTGACACTTCCTACTTATTTGCATATTTCACATATATACACACATTTTATGCTTAACAGCATCTTGAAAAAAATACCTAAAGAATAATTTAGCTATCCTATCTTTTATAAAATTACATAAATCAACAATAACCTGTGTCTCCACTTACACTGTAAGAGTTTTATTTGTTTGATTTAAAGCTAAGACTTCACTATGGGCATCACCACTCTAAAATAACCCGTGTCTTCATTGCCTCTCACGTCTCTCCACCAAAGGCAGTAACAAATCCTGTATTGATTAACAACGGAGTTCTGGCACTACCACTTCAAAAATCCATTAACCTTTCCTCTTTTGACTGTATAACATGGATTTACCTTTTAAATACAGAACTGAAATGAATAGTTACTTTCTAAGTATCCATGCAAATAGGCTGCTTTCTGACCTGCCCTTTTTCATCTGCTCCTTTAATCACAGTTAACAGCAGAGCTCCAATCTCTTCTATTGCACTGGAGTTTTTTCCCATGCATTGTCATTTTCTAGGCAAATTAAGTAGTTGTTGTACCTGGAATTAAATACTACATAGTTGGTGTTCCCTAGATTGGAAATTATGTCATATAAAAGTTCTGCACAACTAAACACCTTTAAGCTCTAAGCATTTCAATGTAAGGATTTTGTTTTCTAATTAATACCTCTTAGCTGATACAGTGAACAGTCATGGTACCACAAAAAGTAGCAAGAACACGACATCTTCAAATGACAGTAGAAGGTAAACACGAATTGTAATAATAGTTACTGGATTCCAAACTGCTTTACAAACAGGCAATTTTAAAAAATTGGAATATTTACCATGTCTGATTCATTGTTGCTTTTGCATAGAAATACTGTTTTGTAAAGGTCCATCGCAAGCTTAAATTAAGGAAACAAATTTGTCCCTTTAGAGTTTAAAAGAATACGTTTTTCACCGTATGTTTGGTTCCAAATGTTCCTTATCAATTTTTATCTCTCTGAGCAGCATTTTCATTAATCACCATGAACTTCCCATGTTTGCATTGCAGACTCCTCCAGCACACATTATTCCATTGTCTGAGGCCTCACAAGCAGGATGAATTTTGCAGTATTTGCACGTGCAGGTGTACATAATTTATGGTGCAATTGAACAAAAGAATTCCAAATTAGTTACCCATGGTAAAAAATACACCTGTGTTTAGGACACTACTTAAGTCTTCTGGCTGATTAAGGGTAAAAGATGATACAGTATTTTCTTGGTTTATTAGTTAGAAACACTGTGCAAAGGAGGCCTGTACAAACAGCCGACATTGACTCTTTTTAAGCTTTATATAGTTGATATAGGGACAAAACAATGCAGCTTTATGCATTTTGGCAAGGAAAGATGGATGGGAAAAAGACTGCCAGAGCAATTACAGGGAACTTGAAACATGCCCAGAGTCAACAAGATGACCTAACTTTTGTCCTTTTAAAAATAAATACTCATAATGAATACTTTCAGCTCAGCAAACCATCTCTGAGAAAGAAAAACAATCATCTTAGGTGCAACTGGTAATCCTCAAAGACCAAGTCCTATACTTGTCTTTCAGTTATGGGAAAGGAGAAGTGCAAAGCACTATTTCAGATCATTAAAAAGTGGCAAGTTTATATTTCACTCTGTGTTTCCTTCTTTTGAGTCCCATTTAAGGGTTTTTTTTGTTTGTTTGTTTGTTTTAAAAATCTTTGGATTTTCAATAACAACCAGAAGAAGTCTGAGGAACATCTCAGCCAGAAGCTGAGAATACGAGAATACCAGTGTCATAACACTAGGAGCCAGATTGAACTGATGTTACTCTTTTGCACACCCGGATTTCTCCATGAAATTGGATGAATAATGACTGTTCAGGAAAACCCCAGACCTCTCTGCGCTGTTGAGATAAGGGTGCCAGCTTTCCTTGCAAACACAGCATCTGAGTTTGTGAAGGTCAATACATTTGAAATTCTGGTCCACTTTCAAATCGTTTTCTTCAATTTGGAGAATATGCACTGTAAATCCTACCGTGAACTCTATTTGCACTGAGCTGGAGTAGATTTCATCTCTTGTTTTTAAGGAAATAGGACATTGTTTTCACTTGTAGACAGCCTTTCCCCCCCACCTCCCTTTGTAGAGATAAGAGTAATCTCAAGTTTCCAGTGTAATGGAATTCCTACAGGAACAAGAAAGTATTCTTCCTTCAGCAGCAGTATTTGCCTCCTTTCCAACCTTGCACAGTCAGATAACAATAGCTACCAGATTGAAGTACAGTATTTGCCCAGAAAACCCTGTCTAATCCAAAGCAGCAAATTTTGTGGTCTTATGTAAGTATTTCCCAGGAAAATTTCTCTTCTCCATCAGAGCTGGAACTAGTGCAAGGAGACTGCTAATGCTGAGCAGCAGAATTGGCTGCTACTCCGCAAACCAACAACACACCTGCACAAAGTCAAACTCACACAGCGGTTCAGCAGGTAACAGAAAGACAGAGGTTAAGGTGAGTGAAGAGGAGAAAAATACATTTCACATTTCATATATTCACTAATTTTGTTATCCCTAAATGATATCCTGTTTATATATAGGTTTATATTTCTTGTTTATTAAGAGGTAATTTTATTCTCTTTGGATTTCAAAGAGAAACATAAACCAGCAAGTGCCAAAGTGGACATTTTTGTTAGAGAGGACTTGCACATTTTGAAACCCTGTCTCTTTCCAATGTTCAATGAGCAAGGGGAATTCAGTCATTTCTGACACCTACTATTTTGCTTGAAAACTACAACTTTGATTGTAAAAGACTATTTTAATGAATTTGATATCATTTTACACCTGAAAAACTTACTCCTCTTAAGACCAGAAATTTCTATTGATAAAGCTGTTATTGGGAATTTCATATGCTGTCTAGAGACAAACAAATGTACAATCATACCTCATTATTTGTCCACGCACTACATTTAAATTAGTGTTCTTAAAAGGCCAAGTGGAAGAAGAAAAGATAAATGCAAATGGAATAATGGGAGAGGAGTATGTCAAGAGGCAGCAACAGGAATAAGTAAAATTGAAAAGCGATTTGGAACAGAAATCTGTGGTGTATCATCTTGCCAGCTTCACCTTGCTGCCCACATATTTAAAAGACTCCAGATTCAGACTCATCTCCTCGTGGGCCTTTCATTTTGTCAGCTTCAGTCTGCCATTGGAGACATCTCCCAGACAGAAGTTTTCAGGAAGAGAGACGCTTTGCTTTGCTTTACCTTAGTGGTTTGAGAACATAGAGAGGCAGGAAATTTTATTCTGCCTCAATTATTCACAAAAAGCAAGCAGAGACTTGTCAGATTTTGAAGGGAGAACAGTGACATATTGAGAAGACAGTGACAAAATAATCCAGAAAATAGGCCTACCTGGGAATGGTTTACCTGTCCACACTGTCACAGTGATGCTGGGCCCAGAATACAGTGACTATGGCTGTCAGCAAAGACTTCAGACAGAGAGCAATACACACTGGCTACTAACTTAAAAAGAATAAACCCCCCCTTCTGCTTAAAATTATTTGTCCCACACTGTCAGCAGGGTCTAATTGTCTAAATAAATCCTAGGCTGGGAATTCTCTGGGAATTGAATGAATAAGGCAGCTAAGTCCTGACTGTGTGTCTCCTCTTTTCTTCCCTAAATCAAATCTCTTTGCTTTCTAAGTGCCTCGGTGCCAAGTGGCACAGCCTGAAATAATAACTTCTATGACATGGGAGTTGATATTTCTCAATTTCAGCAAGGGCAACTGATTTTCCAAAATTTCTCATTCAGATAGTGATGATCTCCAAAATTTGGTAAAATTTTTCACTTGAAATTTTCTAACACAGCCTCGCAATGCTGAGAACCAAAGCCCATTTCCTGATCAAGAGCCATTAGATTCTCTCCAGTCGGAAAACACTGAGCAGTCCCCCATCAGCCAAGGACAGCAAATGCAACCTGAAGTTAATCCCACTCCTTTCCTTGTGACTTGAAATATCTGCAAGTGAACTCAGCAGTATTGTTTCATTCTTTTAACTTTCATACTTCTACAAGACATTTGAATAAATTAAGATACACTTGAAGAAAGAACATTACAGAATCCCAGAATATGCTGAGTTGGAAGGGACCCACAAGAATCATTAAGTCCAACTCACTCCTGCACAGGACTGTGCTCCTGTCCTCTCACCAATATCTTAATTTTGGAATTCAGTCATGGGAATTGGACTAAGTCCTCTAGCAAGTTAGCCACAGTTAAAGATAACATTTCTTTAACATTAAGACTAGATTCATTGTCTAATGTTGTTTTCCTTTTCACCCTGCCTTCAAACCTCTTTGTTTGTCTCAGGTGTGAAGCCTGAGAGTAACTGCTCCTGTATATGGCATTTAATTGGTGAATTCCTGTTTAAAGGGAAAAATACATTTAGAAATCATTTTTCTTTCTTTGCTCTTCTTGCAAAGCAACAAGAACATCTCATTATAAAAGATACAGATGAGGTGAAGTTCGTCTACTTCACCATTTGTGTGAAGGAAGAACTAATAAAGAATAAACACTATTTGTTTAGTTTTTTATTCTCATTAAATCTGATACAAAACCTATGATCAGCTATTGTTAACCTGAATTTCAGTGGGTTTCTAATACTTTTATAATTTAGTGTTCTATTTACAAACTACTGTAAAGAATATTGCTTTTTTGCTGCTGCAATTTAAATATTGGGGGAAAAGGGTTTAAAAAATATTTAGTAAAATCTTAAGCTTCCTAAATGTTTTTGTTTAAAACAAAATTAACTTTCAGAACATTAGTCTGGATGCATAGCTGAATGTTTTATTTGAAATGCTAAAAAATGTGAAGCATTATTTTTGTTTGTCCTGAATGAAACATTCTCTTTGGCACAAATAATTCAGAAAAATACTTTTGCTTTCTTGTTTCTTGAAAGGAAAATGACAATGAAAATACCCTGACCTAAAATCTGTTGGGAAGTAGGTAATTTTCAGTAAGACCTTTAGCACAGAGCTGTCAGACTAAGGGCAAACAAACAAAGCCAGATGTTTTTCTTTTGAGCCTGCTGGAACAACCACTGCATTACAGGCATGAAAACAGCACCTTCATGTGTCACTAAACGTAATTTTTAAGGATTAAGTTTATCCTATTGTCAGTATTTCAGCTTCCAAAGTATTTGCAATGTGCCTTTATTTTCAACACTTAACATTCCTGTTATCTGTATTTTCTCTTATACTCGAAAGAAAATACTTTTGAAATCACTGCCCTGCATTCACATCAGAATTCCTGTCTTCATTATACAACTGCACTGGCCTGCCAGCCCTAATTGTTGCAATCTGATTTATGGTTCTATTCAAGTTTTTTAACACTGAATCTGCCCCTACCTGTGACACACATGGATTATAAATGTAAAATATGTACCCAATATTAAGCAGATCAGCCATGACAGAAGGAGGTGTTAAAGTGTCCCACAGTTTAGGACCCCACTCCCCACTTTTCCATGGACGAGCTACACAGACATGAAAGCCCATCCTATCTACAGGTTTGTCCAGATTTTTCCCTCTGGAAATACTTCAGTCACTTCAGAGACAGTATCACTGAAATAAGTGAAGCTCAGTGAATATGAAATACGATAATTGATAGTTATATCATTAACAAAAATGAAACCATCAACAATCCCCAACACAGACTCTTAAACCCTTATTGCAGTCTGTCAGGAGGAATAAACCAGGTACGTGTAAACAGAAATCATTTTAGTTGCTACACCAAGCTCATTAAACAACTGAATACTTCAGAACAGCCCATTATATTAATGACTCCCACTAGTTCCAGTCTGCTAAGCAGGAGATCATAGCACAAGTACTGATACACTTTGAATATGCACACAGGGAGCAGCTGGAGAGATTCAGATTTAAATAGAACATGACCTGGAAGGAGTCTTCAATTCTGATTTTTATTCTATGCCAGCAAACTGAATGGCCAGCAAAATTCATAATTTATTCTGAGTAACTGTTGGGAAGAGCTTCAAGTAAAAAGTGTGTGGCCTTTTTGTTTGGTTTTTTTTTTGTTGGTTGGTTTGTTGGTTTTGTTCTGTTTGTTTCGGCTTTTGCTTTCTCTAACCTATAGAAAAATAAAACAACTTCATAAAAGCCAAACTTGTGAAACTCTCTTGATAGGAGGTGAGCAAACTGCTGGAGAAGAAGTGGAGATGACTGAAATGAGCAACGGCCACAAAGCTCCTGGAAATAAGCCATTTGTCACTCAAGCTCTTATAGAAACTTCCCTTGTTGGAAGTAATACACGTGAGTGTTCAGAGCAGCACGCTGGAATACTGATCACTATGAACCTCACTACTTTTGGTCACCCACTCAATCCTATTTTGTTTTAATTCCTTTCAGGAGGCTGAGAAAGTCACCTTGTCTAAGTGCTCAACCCCTGATGTTCCACGCAGCCGCTACCACACAAACTCCAAAAGTGTTCCTACTATGCCAGGAAATCCTACCTCCTCCACAGGAGCCAAACAGTCTGGAACAATAACACACTATACAATATTCAACATTTTTACTCCTCTAACTTTTGGAATTTTGCCAAAATATGGAATACTATTACTCAGAGAACTCCTCCTTCAATATCTTCCTCTAAGCTCCATGCAGGGATACTGCAGTCAGCCAGCAAACACTCCAGCCTACACAACAACAAATATGCCCTTCCCAGCATCATCTGCCATCTTATCTCCTCCACCTTAAGCTTTTTAATTTGGCTGATTGTATCTTGCTGTAGCCATTAAGTTAAAAATATTTATCCATAAATGTACAGATGTACACACGGACTTGCATCACGCTGCTCTCATCCCACATTCTTCTGGCTTCAGTTTTACACTAAGGCAGTGTCTATCCATGACAAATATTTAGAGCCTTCTCCTGAGAACTATAATTTCAGGAATATTTCTCAGGAAATATGCTGTTTTAATAAAATGATCTTCTTTCTATAAGGATGAAAGTTGTAATAAATTACCCTAATGCCAGGTAAGTTAAAACCACCACAGTGCAGAGCGAAATTGTCACAAGGTTCCTGAAAGGCAGGATGAGCTGGGTTTGTGTTCCCTTGCTGCCATTTGGGGCCTTTCACCTTCAGAGTGAGATTTGTTATTTTTACACAGACAAGAAACAGGAATGATAAAAATCTGCCATACCTGGAATAAGGAACAGAAAAGTGCCTCACTGAGCAAGATGAGGTACAGGCTGATCCCCACCTCAAAAGCAGTCCCGGAAATATCTACAAAATCGAATATATAGAAGAGGAAACTGCCTCGATTAACGTAACAGAATCCTCTTAAGATACAACTGGTAGAAAGAGCTTATCAAGAAAAAGCACAGTTCATCTTGGTTATATCACAAGCAGTCTCACCTCAGAAATAAACATCAGAGAAAAGTGCTCTGAGTATGTCTTGATTCTGGCTCTGCATCCATTACATGGATGTTCCTCAGAGCAGTGCCATCACTTTTAGAACAGAAGAAGTGACTATTTAAAGACAATGAGGTACAACTTCAGACACACACACACACATACACATTGCTTGCCTGTTCAACACTCTTGTGTGAACCCCACATAATGGATATTAAAAGTTCTATGTCCAAGGTTTCCGACAGAATTTGTAGGGGAAAGAAATCCAATGACAGCTAATAAAAAGATTCAGTTTTATGTCTTGTATGTTCTTCTCAGGTTTTGTTTGCTTTGTTTTGTTTATGCAGCATTCTACACTGATGTAACTGTTCTTTCCATGATAAAGCTGGGAGAAATAACTCATAGTAAGAAGCTGCAAAAACTAGTCTGATAACTGGATAACAGACATATAATATAAACCCATGTATTTTAAAGACCTTGCATGAATCACCACCTTTAAAACTCTGCCCACCTACTGTGTCTAAAAACCTATTTCGTTTTTTAAAAATCCTATTTAGATTTTTTAAAAGGAAAGAACTCAACCTAAGTTTGAAACTAACTCCATTAAGTGTGTAAAGGTGGCTCTCCCATCTCTATCTGATACACAGCTGGAAGATGGAAAAGTCAAATTATGGATTTAGCCATTACACATTTGTAAAAGGACACCCATCACACAGTATTCCAGGAACCCTGCAACTTCTGAATACTGTTTAGAGTGGGCGGAACAGTTGCCATTAAACTTTTAAGATCCAGCTTTAAATCTAACTGCTTTATGTCCAGTAACACACTACAGCCTCCATGACATTTTCTCTTCTAAAAAGCCATAGCTTCATTTATTTCAGGGTTATTTGTTGCCTAGCTCACCTTTGCCTAGAAATTCACCTACTCAACAAAAGAAGAAACTTTTCCTAGGGAAACTGAATGGAAAGAAATTGCTGTTTAATATCCACTGGCACAAACGACAGCTCAAAAACCCCAAGCTTGTATCTCCAGGGATTTAGATTTATTGGCATCTTTACTAGCTGGGTCTTGGAAGCCTGCAAAGTTAGCCAGAAAGAACAGAGTGTGTATATATTGAGACAGAAAACTCTGTGAACGACGGACATTTTTCACTGATGAGTTCTGTTTTTCCAAGAGATGGAGTGAAGAACTGTAAATAACATGTTGGGCAGAGGTTGAAAAAGTTATCTAGCTTTTTATAGGCAACTTTAAGACTTCATTGCTTACTGGGTTTCTGGTCTCAAGCCAATCACTATGAAAGTTTCACTTGCACAGTTAACCCCTTGCTTACCTTTGGTTTCAGAGTTGGTATCCAAGTTTGTGTAAAAAAGTGAGCACACATGAGAGCAAGTGAGAGAGAACGAGAGAACAAAATCCTCTGTACCTACTAAAAGATGGAAAATGGCTTGTTACTGGCAAAAGAACAACTACCAAGGGTAAAGTAAGAGGAGTGGAAACATCACACCTCTGACATTGTGTTGCTCTGAAGAAGATACAGTGGAGGGAAATGGAGAAAATTGACAAAGACCAAAAAGGAAGAAAAACGAGAAAAAGAGGATGGGAAAACACTGATTTGTTCTCATTCTTCAATCTTCCAAACTTTAGCTTGTACTGTAACCATAAAATATCTGCCATTTACACAGCTGACAGTATTTACAAATTAAGGCACAGGATTATACAATCACTTGGCTCAGAAGGGACTCCTGGAGGGTTTTTCATTTATTCCTCAGCAGCTTTCCACACAAATATGTCTTCAGCACACCAGAAATGGTTTCCTCACAGAGATGAAGAACAATAGCTTTATAATGTCATTATTCAGGAACGTAGGAAAAGCGATGAAATACTTGTTAAAATTCCCAAGGCAGGCAGGCAGGCAGTGTGTCAGCTCAGACATCTCTCCGAGGCAGAACAGCAAGGTCTGTGTTATCTCTGCTCCAGGAGAGGTACTGGATGACCCACAGAGCCCTGGCTCATCCAGCAAAGGCTCCCTGCAGCCTGGTGCCTCCTGACTGCACACCAGCACTGCTGACAAGCCGAGTTCCTAAATTGTCACATCATTTCACAAAGTAGCTTGCTCCTCCTAGTACAAGAAGAAAATATGTAGCAGAGAGATGTCTTTTAACTTAACATCTGAATACTTCACAGTCAGTCGAAAGCTGGCAGTGAGAATCTGCATTTACTGAACAGCCCTTTCACAAAGCACAGAGCTCTCTCTTGCTGGGCCTATTCCTGCCCAAGGAAAACACTGATATTTCATGGCTACAGTATGGTCATCATCTACGGATGCACAGTAAGTTTCCTCAAGTTCTTTCTTAGTTAAATGGCACTAGTTTGGTTGGAAGGCTCATATTCCACGTAGCAGATGTCTGGGAGCTGGAAGTACATTTGCCAACTGAAAAGATGCACACCAAGTATGAGCAGGAGGAGAGTAACTCAGAACTGTCACCAGCCAGGGACAGGAAGGAAGGCAGAGCATAAGAGTTCCAGGCAAGTGATTTTAATCTGCTGTTGCCTCCAGTTTCAAGTTTTTCCAGTACATGTCAGGAAACACTGAACCTGAGGTTTCAGTCAGGTTGTTTCAAGCAACCTTGAAGAGCTGCCCCTTGGCACTGTGTGGTTCTATCTCACAGCTTCTGGCTCCCAGGGGATGCCCCCACCTTAATTTGACCCTGCGTGCTCAGACCACTGAATAAAGAGCTTCAGGGCTACAGCAGGGAATAAACATACCTCACTGCTTTTGGAATCAAAAATAGAACAATTCTCTGTAACACTGCAGGAAGACTTCATGCACATCAGTGTCTACATTATACCACCTAGTGTGCATGCACAGCTTTGTATGTGGGAACACTTACCAAAGATGGACATCAAGATCTTTATTACAACAGAATATTATTACCACAGAAGATATGCCAGGAAAATACAAATAGTGTATCTTAAACCATATGGGGAGCTTGCTGGTGCAGGGAGCTCAACCATGAAATCTGAACATATAAAAATTGCCCTACTATATAAAGCAATGTTTAGGGATTTTTTACCTCCTTGTGAATTAATTTCTAATTTAGTTACTATAGAAACCATCCTGGCTCTATCTTTAAAGCAAAAAAAGTCCCTGTATATATTTACACTCACATTGAGAAAGAATAGGAGAAAAGAGGGAGTGTACCTGTATATGCAGGTTGGAGAGAAATGTGTAACTGGCCAAACAAAACAGACTTGGCAGTAATTTATAGGAACACAGCTAAAACTCCTCTAAGTCTAGCAGCAATATTCATTCATACAATGATTGCCATCACAGCAGAGCTGTGAACATGCAAAACCTCTGTTCCTAGAAAACTGGGGCTATTCTTTTCTGCTTGGAAAATAAATAGGTACAATAAGGCAGTAAGCACTAATTTTTCTTAGAATAAAAAAAGGGAAATTCTGAGCACTCTGACGATATTCTAACAGGCCAAATGAGAAGACCTCAGGGCTAAGGGAACATGCCCTTTTTGCTCCTTTCAGTCACAGCTGAGTGACAGCTAACAAATTACACAACAGGCCATGACACACAGATCCAGACCAGCAGTTCTGCAGTAAAATTTAACAAGAGACAGCTTTATCCAGGTTTATGTCTTTTCATACAGTGCTGTCATAAACATTTCATAAATAATTCTACTAGGACTATGCATGATTTATAAAATGTCTGGGAGGAGCTGCTAGCTTTTTCTTTTGCACTCTGTTGTTTGTACTTGTAAAATTGAGTCAGCTGTAATTTCAACAATCCTGAATCTTCTGTAGAAAAGAGTAAAAACACCAGTGCTACTTGCTGCAGAAGAAAAGGTATTCCCATGTAAAGGATCCACAGAAGATCACTGAGATATTCATTTAACTCCACTGTATCACAAAGGCTGAAGAGTTCTTAAAAAATACGTAAAAGCAAATGCATTTCATGGAAGCAAATAAACACTTTAGTCAAATGGTTTCTGTTGAAAATAACCCTTGGGAACAACAATATGCTTAGAAAACCTTAAGTTTGCTATTTAATTTCTAAGATTAGATGTGACTACTTCTGTAGAGTGCTATAATTTGTGTTTTATCACCCAACTCTGTATGTGAAGACAGTAGCTGGGACAGTGGGCTGCAACACCATCTGTACCAGGGATGACACACCAGAGTGTGTTCTGAGCACTGACCCAGATGGTGCAGCACAGTCACTTACCCACCACCACCTGGCTGGAGCTTTGCATGAGAACAGACTAGTTGAGGTTTAACCCAGACAAGGTCAACACAGCACTGAGAGTTTTTTCCCCAAGTTGTTCCCAGATTTTGGTTTGTCCAATTCTGGAATGTCAGCTGACACTACCAGCTTTTTGTCATGGGCACTTGTAGCCCTTTCTCTCTCAGATCTGGATTTTCTCACTGTGCTCTGTCTGTGTCATCTGTACTGGATCACTGCCATGTGCTCCACAGAGTGTTACTTGAAGAGGATTTTGAAAATATAGCTGGATAGAAAATGAGACCACAAATGTATTTAATCGTGCTAAACTTATAATGTACAATGTACCTGTTAACAGGAAAACCAACCTACTTGCGTGCAGAAAAAGTCAGGATGTTAGCACTGATTCACAAAGGCCTCAACAAGCTCTTCTGCTGTGTGAGGCACGATGTGTGTGAGCCACACCATCCCCAGTTGAGACACACTGGAGTTCAGTGTATAAAACTATCAATATGCAGGAAAATGAATAATAATTTTTTTAATAATGCTGGAAAATTCCACCTAGAGATACAGTGGGATCTATAAGTTAAATTAGCTAGCATTAGTATTCAAAAACTAGACATGATTTAGGTCAACTACTGCTCTCTCTTAATGTGGTAATTCACATTTTCAAGTAGAAACACTCCCTTATACACATTTCTCAGTTCCCTACTGCTCATCTTCCTCATGCATTAAAACATGGAATACTCTTGACAATTAACCCTGCAGTGGTGAACAAGCCAGCCTTGATCATGCAAAGTTCACACTTGGCTTGAAGCCTGTTGAGTAATTCCATTAATTTCTACAAGAATACTTGTGTTATGTGAATATGAGCCAAAGCATTCACCAGTTTGAAGAGCTAATCACACTGCAGGATTCCTGCAGGGAAAGCTGGCAGATAATGCAGGGAAATAACCAGAACAAAGCCATGTAGCCATCAATCAGGTGACAACCCTATCAGGCTGTGCCGTGGTTTCAGCTGGGACAGTTCTGGTACAGAGCTGTGTTTTGGATTCAGTGTCAGAATAACATTGATAACACACTGATGTTGTAGTTGTTGCTAAGCAGAGCTTACTCTAAATCAGCCTCCCAGGCTCTGCCAGTGAGGAAGGGCACCAGAAGCTGGGAGGGGGCACAGCCAGGAGAGCTGCCCCACAGGGCAAAGGGCTATTCCTTACCACAGAACCTCATGCCCACGGTATAAACTGGGGGGAACTGGCCAGGAGAGGCCAATTGCTGCTTGGGAACTGCTTATGCATTGGTCATCAGGTGGTGAGTAATTGTATTGTGCATCTCTATTTCCCTTTATTTCAATTATATAACTGTTCTTATCTCAGCTTTACCTTTTTTCAGATTCTCCTCCCCATCCCACTGGAGGGGAGTGACCAGATGATATTTAATTGCTGGCTGACAGTATTTGTTCATCAAAAGTTCTCTCCAGAAAGACGTAATGATACAGAAATCCCTTCTGCAGATTGACAAATGATACAATTTTGAGCCATTGTCACTATTCCTTCGTTGTTCAACCCATCTGAGGGACTATAATCAGAGAAGAGCACTTACATAAAATAGAGGTTTGCACAGAGGTGCTAATAACACAACATAAAACACAAATGGAGACAGATGTTAACAGATATAAAATGGAACTAAATTTCACAATTACAATATTAAAACAGAATCACTGGAAGGAAAACAGACACAAAATTCTGTCACTGCAATCACAGGCAACCATACAACACATATGGACTATTACATAGTCCAGGATGACAAACAACAGACCATTTCCAGGCTCTCTGCACACACTGAGAGCCAGAATTGCTACAGAACCCTATTGCAAAAGAACAGAAGGCACAAACCCCTGGAAGATACCACAGAAAATCCAAAGATACCAAAGACAAGACATTGTAAATGGCAATCACAGCAGGGAATTTGACAGATATGGGAGTCATATCTGTGTTCTGTGTCCCACGGCAGTGAGAGGCACACACATCCCTGTGGAAGATACCACAGACATGGGACAGTCTATGACAGAGCTTCTACCTCACTGTGGGACTTGGAAATACTCCTTCTGCTGAGTCACACTACAAAAAAAGAGACTACAAGAAAGCTTTTTCAATCCCAGAAGATTTTTTAGCACAAGTAGCAATGTTTTCTTGTCAATAGAAGTGCAAGTCTAGTTGAGAAACAATGAACAAGAGGATAACTGAGATGAAAAAACCTAGAACTTTTATAGAGGGCTCAAACTTCAAGTATTTGGTAAATGATGCATAACTGAAAAATATTGGTGCTTCTCTCCTCATGTTTTCAAGCTCATCAGAAAGAATCTTTCTAATGTGGCTCCCTTCAAGAGAGGGATATTCACCCAGCAAATACGTATCTCTGTAACACAATTCTCCTTTCCTTCAGCCCCTTGTGGCTTGTTTAACACACTGGTCCCTTCACAAAGCTCTCAAATGAGAAACAGGAGTTAAAGTGAGGGCTGAGAAAGTACGGGTGTGTTTATCAGCTGTATAAACTTACGTTGAAGAAATTGGTCTTGTTCCTCTCGCAGAAGAGGCCCTGTGCAGGCATGTGCTTCAGCTGCTGCCAGGGGACCCCACTGCCCAGGAGCACGTCCCGGGCCCACTGCAGGTTCTGTGGACAAAACAGGGCAGGTGAGTTGCAGGCAGAGCATGGAAATGCCACCACAGGTAGAAGTACAAAGTGATGACTTGCTTTTATTTATTAACCTGCAGTGTCATTTCTCATTTTCCACTTAGCTGCTGTTCCGACAGTATTTGCAGAAGCATGTGACATGGAGAAGACATCCCTCGGGGAGAGAAGCCAGTTGGTTGCTCAGAGCAAGCAGCCAAGCCCCAGCAGCTGGCCAGTCTCCGACAGCTGCTGAATTCAGCCTCAGATCACACAGTTTTCCTTGCTTGTATTTTTTTTAATGTGTCTCTCTTTCATTGATATCCACCTTCCATCTTCTATCACCTGCAGAAACTTGAACTATAAAGCACCTTAATTTTTTGGCTAAAAGCTGAATTTTAATGTTTAATACAAAATAATTTAGATTTAAAAATGTAAAATTTCTCAGCAAAAAGTGGAACTCATTGTCCTGGGTCTGCAGCCTTCCCCTGCACATCAGACCCCTCACTGCTCCCCAGCCCTACCTATCCCTCAGTCCCTTGTTTCTCCCCACACACTCCGGAAACCGTCCCTCAGCTCTTCCCTCAGAATAACTAGCAGGGAATGCCTGACAGCTCTCAGGTCTCACACCAGAGGCAAACTTCAGGCTTAAGCTGCCGCCTTCTTTTAGTGGGGTGGTGAATTCAGGCCTTTTAACTCTACCCAGCCAGTGCCCTCTATGTAATTTCACTTAACCACTCTGGAAAATTCCATCAAACGTGGTTAATAGTGCTCAGTGAGTTATCACGAAAATATCAGTAGGGGACTAAACAACAGACAATAACCAAAAATTCATAAAAGCATGATCGTTTTGAGCGTTCAATGCATGAGCCTCTCTTGTGCAGTTGAGAAGGAGGGACAGCTGTTGACTCCAGGCGGAATGTCACCAACAGATGGGACAATCATTAATTGTGAGGCTTCACCCACGAAAGTTTCGCTTTCCTTCATTTTTCTATTTCATTGTTAGAAAGTAGCATTTGAGTCACATTTGACTGGCTTTTTTACAGACAGCTTCACAACAGAGAAGATAAAAGAAAGAGGAAGCTGTTTGGTTCACAGAGGCAAATGAGAATGTTGAACTCTGGTTTGTGTTCTGTGGGCTGGAAATAAGCTTCTGTGAGTCAGAGATTTGATTAAGTCATGTCCATCCAAGAAGCATATTCGAGCTGTAATTTTTTTTGGGCGGGGGGCGGGAGAGTGGTATTAGCAAAGTTCTTATCCTGTGTTCCAGATTATTTTCTTTACAAAACTCTGGTGAAACAGTAAAAGCTCTGCTCAATCATCAGTGCTTTTGTCCTAATGACAGTAATCATGCAGAAATCTCCAATGTCTTACCAGAACTGGAGCATCCCCTCCAGCAAAATGCTGATTACAGATTCATGTGCAAGAGAGCTGAATGCTGAAAATACTAACTAGATATTTATGGATGTCTAAAATCCTTCATTCAGAGAGCTGATATAGGTACTTACACAGGACCTTCATGGTGTAGGGCAGTCAAGGGGATTCGGAAAGCTTTCTTTTGGTATGGAACAAATGTATGTTCACTCAAAGACCACAAGGTACTTCCTGGCCAGTCAGGGGAATCAGTAAATTTAATTATTATTGCTGTCAAGTTTAATTAAGTTTGAATAAAGCAAAGTAAGCAAACTTAACTATGCTAACTTTTTTCCACAGAACTTCTTTTGTAATCTGTACTTCTGTAATCCTATTAAGATAATCCCCCAAAATACTTGGAAATACATACTGAGAAAATACAACACAAAAGAACCTACAAAAATCTGGTCTTTCATGAAAGTCAGCCTGTTTTGAATAAAATCAGAATCCAGCAAAAATAAGCCTTTCGTAATGTCCAAGATCCAGGCACATAGATGCTTTACTTTATGCCAATCATAGTCAACAGGAATGTAAGTTTATTCCAAGTGTGAAAATGAAGTAAAAATTGCCTAATGTGTGGTAATCTGGATCTTACCGTTAAAACTACCACAAAAAAATTCAAGGAAAACAAAACCTTTAAGAATGTTACCACCCCATCACAAAGCTTGAATGTAAAATCCCGCTCTAAAGAAATTCTTGCTATGGAGGTATTCCCAAATCAAAGTTTTATAATGAAAAAGTTAAGAGAGCATTAATTGTAACGTCACACTCTGGTGATTCGCTGTGCACATTACACTGACCATCCACAGGCATGTGTTTGGTACACATAATTCACAGGCTGTTATTGAACAAGATGATGGCAGTAACCCAGCCAGGAGGAGAAAAGATCATTCAGACAAATGGGGCAATTACACGGTAACTTCACACAATCAAAACTAATAGGAATAAAAGATGTAGTTACAGATTTTCCACTACCCTTCTCCTTAAATCAGCATGATCAGTTATTCCCAGTAAATACGCCTGAGCAGGTCTCAACTCATTAGATTTCACAGAGTCTGCTCTGCTTGGTTTTCAGCTGATGAAGTTATTAGGAGTGGGTGAAGGGATCCAGGACATAGCAAAAAGGATTTATTCTTCTTGGCACACTGCTTGCCAGGCTGAAATGCTGGATTTGGCTGTCTGACTCAGGGCAATTATGAAATACTCTTTCCAGTTCAGCTGTTGCCTCCCACATCTTTATCACCCCAAGATGCAAAGAGAAAATGACTGACAGGGTACAATAACTTCAAAAAAGCCAAAGTGGAAAAAGAAAATCTCTTATGGTCAACCAAGTGGAACTCTGAGTCACTCCTTAACTCAGTGGTGTCAGAGACACCTTCATCCAACCTGGAAGTTCCATGAAATGCTGCTGAGAGGTGAACAAAACACTCCACTATACCGTAATTTCGCCCTCTATTTTCATTTATGGTCCATTAGAAGGTTTTGTCTCACAAAACACCTGATACTACTGCATCAAATGAAAGCAATATAAAAAGACTACTGACCTTGAAGGGTAGCCTTTAAAATGAATTGTTATTGCCAAACTATTTCTACTCGAAATGGTTAGATCTGTTATGCCTAAGTATATACTAAGCCTACATATATACAGTATAATCTTGTAAGTTTTATATGCATGTATCATGCCTGGTTTGACTAACTTGTCATGCCACTGACCTTATGTCATACCTGACATTAATTTCCTCATTACGGGCTCTGTTAATAATGGGCATTACAGAAGGTAAAAACTTAAAATCCTTAAGTCATGTAAACAGTATCTGTGAGCAGATTCTTCCAGGAGTTACAAAGGTTTTTTTAAAATTTGAGATGAAAAAAGCACATAAGTAAATATTTTTATTTCCTGACAACCTGCTGGTTGCAGAGTATCAGAGCAGACCACATGATCCCTAAGGACCATAAGACAAATACTTTTCAAAGAACTTTTTAATTACACTGACAAACAGTGTCTTGCCAAGTCCTAACTTCTTCCAGACTGTGCCAACACTCATTATGGAGGTAAAAAACAAAAAGGATGAAGACTTTACTTCAAGACAGGGTGAATGGGAAACTGAAGTAACTTCTGAAAATTCATCCTTACTTTCCAACACGTTTATTCCAGCAAAAACCAGCTCTGCACAAATTTGCTCTGATAACAAACCAAAACTAACAGAAAGAGCCTCCAAATAGTCAGATGGATTTTAAAGGGGAAAAAATCAAATAGAAAACGCAGCAGAATGTTCAAAAATTTTGAAAAGATGTTAAAAAAAGCACTCGACAACTATTTTTACTAATCTTTCACAGCAAAAGCAGGAATACTGTAAAATGGGAGAAAACAGATTGCATATGGAAAACTTGTTTTTCTGTGCACTATGGAGACCTGCCAATCCTCTCCTTTCCCAGCCAACCATGAATTTTGGCCATCAGTCTAAATTCTTCATGCAAATTCTTGGCGCTGGTACATAAATGCTGAATTTTCCAAGATGGTTATATGCATCTAAAATTTGATTTCAGTTTTCTAAAATTTACCACTCTGCCCCACCCCCCAACAACTCAACCTGATGTCATTGATCTAATTTTTAAAAAAATCAGGTTTAACAACTACATAGATAAGCCTACTTCTTACTCCAGTTACTGCCAAAAATGCATAGATCCAGTTTGTGTGTTAAGTTCATTCAGGATTCTGTCTCCCACTAAAAACATACCAGTGTGCCACTAAAACACAGAATTTGACACTGAACCTGAATGAGTCATGAAAGGAAGAAAATCAAAACTCGTGAATATATGTAGCAAACATATATCAAAAGAAAAGAGTCAAGTGGTTGTTTGTTATGCAGAGAATTAATGAATAAGGACAGCAAACCCCCAAAAGCCCAGCCTTGTAGCTCCTAGGCTCAAAGAGGCAGGATTTAATTTTTCTGAGTTCCAAGAGGAAACAGAATTAGACAACAATGTGTATTTCATACAGAAAACCATCACCAAACTGATATTTATATAGGGAGAGAGAGATATAAAAAGCAGGAGAAAAGGCTTCATCAGAGAAAAATAACAGAAAAAAACATTTTGCAAGTAGTTCCTCAGGCAAGGACATGCTATTTGAACCAATAAATTGAAAACAGGCAGCTTTTTTGTTGAATGTTGATATAAAATCATGTCAGCAACAGTAATGACAGATTGCAGGAATCTAAGGCTCCTATTAATGATTAGCTCCATGGAAAAATTAACAACTGTTACACACAAACAGCATAAGAATGTTTTCAAAACAAGCTCTCTGTAAAAAAGGGTAATATTTTTCTGGATAATCACTGTACAGCCAAATGGAATATTCATCACCTTCCAGCAGGTTGGTAGGACATGCTTGTGCTTGGTACTGGTGACATGTTTTCTACTCTGAGGCCAAGGGTATGATTTGTTTCCCTTCCCTATTACTCATACAACCTTCAGTACTGATGGGGAAGAGAATTCAGGAAGCCATGCAGAGTAGCATATGACCTAATACAAGACTTCCAAATACAAAATCTGTGAATTCAAACCTTGATTATTACAACTGGTAAAATAATTCTGATCATTTCAATGTACTATTCCTACACACTTCACTAATAAATGCACAAAGTATCCAGAAAGTTTACCTGTGTCACATGATGTGCTTACACTACTACTGATGAATTTCTGCTTCCAAGTCACTTTTCAGTCCACTTACTCAGCAAAATAAATAAATGTTGTTATTTTTATGAGGACACACAGGTTCACAGGTTATTCCAAGTTGGAAGGGACCCAGAAGGATCATCGAGTCCAACTCCCAAGCGAGCGCCCACCCAGGGATCAAACCCCCAACCCTGGAGCCACGGGCACCACGCTCCACCCATCTAAGCCTCCCATTGTCCAGCCCATGTCACTTTCTGTGATTTATCTAAAATCTAAGTCACTGCTGAATAACAAAAAATTACTTAGTTCAGTAAAAAACCTGAAATTTTCACCAACAAGTCAGACAATCCAGGAGCTGAAGACTTCCCAAAGCAAAGCTCCAATCCACATGGCATTGAAGGCACTTACCTGCTGCACTTTAACACTGAATTAGTCCAAATGACAATACATTCTGTTAACTGGGCAGTAAGCACAGCTATTTCTGAGAGCTCTGCTCACCTTGTGTGTTTTGCTGTAGGTGTACAGGTAGGCCAGTCTGTAGAGGCTCTTGTAGTGCTGGGGGAAGCGGCTGAGGCAGAGGCAGAAGGAGGAGATGCACTGCTCCGTCAGCAGCTTGCGCTGCTCCTCCAGGTCTGCTGGAAGACTGGGAGGAAATTCAGATGCATCTCCACAAGGCTCAGCTTTCTTTTTGCACTCCCACTGTGAGGGTGGAGGGATTGCAGCTTTGATGGGGTTGCCAGAAGCAGACTGAGGATCCACCACAAGTTTTTGGCCAGTAGGCTCAGCAGGATTGTAAGATTCTGAGCTCTCCAGAAGCGCTTCTGACTTTCCTGCAGCTGGGACATTAAAAGTGGCAATGAAATTGCCATTTCCAAATGGCAAATGAAATATACAGGTAGCTTTATGGAAAAAAATAATCTGTTCTAATAAACATCAGTAGTGTAATAATGTATTTGACACAGTTCTTCTGACAGACAGGTGATGACAATGACACAACTCACTACAAGCCTGAAAATGAGCCACATGTTTAGACACTGGTTTTGTTTGTCTTTCCCTGTTGAAGTCCAGCCTCTCTATCTACTGCCACATCCAACTGTACAAACATCAGACAAAGGGAAATTTCAGCTAATGGATTTTGAAACAATGTTTCCAGTGGAATACAGAACACTTAGTGCTATTATATATGGAAAAATCTGGTAGGGAGCAATTCTAGCTCTCCACTGAAATGAAGTGTCCAATGTAATACAACATCTAATTCCACTGTACTTGCGCTCTTCTATGTACTGAGTATCTGCTGCTGCTGGGCCAGAACAAAAACGGCATCTATTCCAGGGAAAAGTAAATCGTCTTGGTTTAGATTACCTTCAAATAACTACTCCTTAAATTAATTAGAGATTTGAAACACTGAAGAAAAAGTAAATGACCTAAAAGAAGGCAAGTCAGTTAAAAGGTCACCAGAGATAGCGGTTTATCGTTATTCTCTTCTTTGCAAGATTTAACAGACGGAAAAAGTTGACTTGGTGGCCACATAAGCCAAGCACAGTTCCAAATTTAAGTTACACACATCCATGCAGCAATAGCACCTAGTTAAAATTCTCAGTCACAGTGCAGCACACTTCAGTGCCTCTGCAAGCCGGAAGAAACATTTTAATGAGAATATTCCAGCTGACATTATTTATTAGACCAGGCATACCCTTTTCCTCTGTAGATCCCGAGGTCTCTTTACTGCTCATCAGTGTATCAGCACAGGTAGTAGAAATCCTCTTTTCTGTGTAAGTTTTCCTCAGGCTGTCTTGAGAACTGGCAGGCTCATTAAACATATCCTGTGTGGAACTGGAGTCAGACAGCACCGCTCCAGTGCTATCCTGACTCCTCTCTGCAAAAGAGATAAAGAAGGAATGCACCACTTCATACTCTTCAAGCTGTTACTTGCCCCTGTAACAGCAACATAAAACTGTAGCCACTCTGCAAACCTCTTACAAGTGCAATAAGGATCCTTAACCACCAATAAAACATATTTATTTCTCACCACAATTCTTCCTAAACAATAATCCTGGAATTTGATTCAAACGCAATAATGCTCAGCTTTGAAAAGCAGTTAGGCTGGGGACACAATATTTCAGCTACTATGACCCTACAAGATTTTCCACGTTTATTGTACCATTTGCCTAGAAAAGCACTCAGAATAATTTTGAGTCTGACACAAAGTAAAGCTCAACTGAAAAGTAAAACCCATCAACAACAATACTGATAAATATTACTCATGAAAGACAGCAAAATCAGTACCACTGGAGGGGAAAGACTTACAGGAGTGATCTGTGATGCCATCTATCCTGCAGGTGTAAGTTGCTGCTCAGTAAATGTTCTGAAAGGTGATTTGATATGGCAAAAAAATAATCCATCAAAGAACTAGGCCCAAGATAGACAGGAAAACTCCTGGACTACAAGGCAGTAGACAGAAGAAGAGAAGTGACTTTACCTTGAGCGAGTGGAGCAGTGGCTGCTGACTACACTACACTGGAGTCACAACTAAGTTGCTCATCTGCTGAGAGCTGTCACAGCACAGGAACAGGGGCTGTGACTTTATCGTGGGGGATAAAGAACAAACAGACATGTGAAAACCTTCCACCCATGTCTGAAACCTGCCTGATATAACCCAAGTTCTTCTACTCAAGGGCTATCAGAGGCAACTCTGCATGACTACAGAACACTTTTATTCCCCCTGAGATGGGAAATTGGCATTTTTCCCTAATACTGTGCGAACATAATTCAGTGCTCAAATCTGATACAAATCTTTAAATTCGTAGTCGAAAAGATTAATTTCCGATTTCTCTTAAGATACTGAGAGTCGATTCTGTGATCTAGTTGAATATGTCCCTGCTTACGGCAGGGTGGTTGTACTAGATGATTTTTAAAGCTCCCTTCCAACCCAAACCATTCTGTGATTCTCTGCAGGAACAGCATAACCAGGAGCTGTGTTGCATCCATTGCCTAGGTAGTGCCACTGCATTCTGCTTCATTAATTTTATTGATAAGATCAAGAAAGAAAATTAACAAACCAAAAGTCCCTGCTTTGAGATGAGTGGATAATTTAATTAAATTTCTTCTGTTCCATCTGAATTGCACTTGTTCAGGAGAGAGCTAAGGGCCTCCTATGAATTTATTTCATCAAGATAAATCCCTCTGCAAACCTTCAGCTTGCAGATCAGGTTCTGCTTATTAGGATTCCAATGAATTTAAACCAAATTTGATACACTCCATAGGCTTTTCACTACCACACAAAGAAAACCTTCCCTTTCCGTGAACAGATCTTAATAAAACTGTATCTTGAAAAAGAATGAGGGAACAGTATTTGCTTCCTAATTGGAAGCTCTACAGTTGGTTAATGATGACAAGTTTTATACAGAAAGAATATAATTATAAAGAATGGGAAGAGAGGGATTCTGAAGAGAGGTCAGTCAAGCTTTAAATGACTCATTTATTAAGCTTTAATAACCTTCTGTGGTACAAATCGATACTATTGAACTCCCAGTTGACATCAGGAAAAACATCTACAGTAGTTCCCTTGATATTTTTTTTAAAGGAAGTTTCTGTATCTGTGGCAAAGAGGCTGGATTACTCATCAAAGGAAGAAAAAAATCCTGCAAATTTCCAAATGTTGCCATAAGCCTGGAGGTCAGTTCTGATGTGTGGGTTATGACAGATGAAGCATTAGAATGTAAATCAAGAACTGCTAGACCAATATGCAAGGGACTGATCAGATCAGCAGGAAATTACACTAATTTTTCAACATGCAAAGACAGACAATGACTCAACACATTAAATTTCAAATGTATGCACGACATGGGCGCTTTTCCCTATGGGGAACAAATGTAAATACATACCTCCTTACAATTAGCCAGCTATTTGGATTTGAAATCTCTACTAAAGTGAGTGTAGGTCTAGGCATGTATGTTCATTATCCTTTTCTTTCAATACATTCACTGTACTAAAAAAATAATGATACATGAACTAACATTGGGCTCTTTAATCACTGAAAACCAGAGGAAGATGACTATTGAGACAATTTCCTATAGTGTACTATATATTTCTTGAATGCAGCAGATCCTTCCAGACTAAGTGAGCCAGATGGAAAACACTGGAGTATTTCAGAAATTAGCAGCAGCCCCCAGTTATCAGCATTAATTTCTCAGAAATCACAGAGGATGGGTAAAGCCCCAAGGAATGTAAAACAGAGTAGTACCTATCTTTCCAACGACTGAAAGGTCAAAGCTGTTTCCAGCCAACCTTCATCTTCCACAGAAATACTGAGCATAAATAAATACATCTTTCCATAAGTACCTAAAAGATAACACAGTCAGTAGTAGAAAATGTGTGAATGTATCCCAGCACACATATTCACATGTACCTGAGAAGAATTCCTGATTCTCAGACAAAAAAAGGCCAAAATGTCAGGCTACTCTACAAGCAATTCAGCCAACCAGCACACTTGAATGTATAATCAGTAACTTCACAGAAACAAAACATGTCAGAGTCTTCCTGCTCTACTGAGCACTGATGAAAATTAAACTTAATTATGGTGTCTGTATTTGGGATCCACATGTAAAAAAATACACGGAATTACGTAAAACAAACTCAGAGGACAGGATAAAAATTATGAAACATTAATGAGATGGCATATATGAAAACTGTTGGTAGAATTGGACTTACTTATCTTGAAAAAGATGAGGGAGAATTTCCAAACACTCACAATTAACCAAAACAAAAATACATAATTGCTGTTCATATTCACCAAGTACAGTGCAAAAGATTTTAATTGCAGCAAGAAAACTGACCTTTTTTCCCTCTCATCTCTATCTTAACTGTTACATACAGTTAAAAAATAGCACAGTGAACCTATAGAACCACTGGAAGCTTCCAAGGGTAGCTATCATTTGTCAGGTTCCAAATTCTCAAGTGCTATCAACACCTATCCTTTTGGAAGATGCAAACCCATTGAGAACATCAATGCTTTTTAATAATTTTTGCTATAATTAAAGGCAGTTTAATGCAACTCAGTGTAGTTTAAAAGTTAAAAAACATTGCTGCTTTTAATGTTTTGTTTAACTATTTTCTTAGTTCCTTCCCTCAGCAACAGCAGCAAGGCAAGCTTTTCCAGAAGGCTGAAGAGATCCCTTGTTGTATGAAAATGGTAAATCAAGGACTAAATATTCTTTTGAAGTCCCCTCCTGTAAAGTTTCCTATTATTTCAAAAGCTAAGATAAAATACAACTGGGTATTAATGTCCCAAAATTATTATCTGTAGCAGAAATGAAGAGACTAGGGAAAAAGTTCTACTAAATTGTGCATAAGTAACAGCAACAATATTCTTATTAAAAATATGTTCTGAAAGTAGACATCTCTCCTTGGTATTGTTATGTTTTGTTTCATTACTTCATTGCATCATTTGTAAGTTTTAGGAAGATTTCAGACAACCTGATGAGCTGCAACCTCTTGATGTGGAGTTAAGTATTTCATGTTTATTTCTAAAGATTCAGGAAATGGCACTTGAGAGCAATTTATTTTTTTTTCTCTCATTCCTCATAATGTGCTCAACTTGTGACATTTCAGCGATGTCTGTGTCAGATTGTATCACCTACTCTGTCAAACAGTGACAAAGAGCAGCTCTGGACAGAAGATTTAAAAAGGTCAGAAGGAAGAACCTTGTTAGCTTTCCAAGAAACTAGTAAAAAATGTTATTATTATATAGGAAAGATGTTATTGGGAAGAAACTGCTTGTATTTCATCTGTACTGCCAAGATCTTTACTGTATCACAGTGAGATCTCGTCAATCACCAGGATAATTAACTCCCATTACTGAAATACATCTATTGCAGATGTTAGGAAAAAATACCTGCAGTCCATCTAGCTTAATTCAATACTTAAGAACATTTAAAAATTAATCTTCTCCTGAATGAAATAGGTTTCCTAGGCTGACCCTAGAAATCCCTATTCCATGGTATTGCTCCACATGAGGAAATGCCATTAGCACAACACTGTTACTGCTCCATACACCACCTTCATGCCTCCCCATCATCACAGGGCACAGTTGTGTTAAACTTTGAGATCCTAAATGTCTATTTAATTTTGAAATGCAACAGGAAGACAAGGGCTCAGTACTGCACAAGGCATTACCCTGTGCCAGCACCCCCCCACAGGCACCATGAGCCCTGCGGGCCTATCCATCGGCCTTGTTGCACGGAAAGAGGACGAGGAGAGACAGCGATGTGTCACAGCACCAGTGACCTGAACTGGCAGACAGACAACCCTAATGACACAGCTCTCCCTGCTAACTGTGCTGGCCAGGTACCAACTCCGAGCTACAAGCTCAGGTAATTTATTCTCAGGGGAGTTGAAACACCACTTCATGGTGTCCCTGGGAATGAGGCGTGAGGTGTTCTGCCTTTGTCAATCCATTACCATGCAGGGGAGAAAACCTCTGAAACATCTGCCTGTAGGAGTAGGTAACAGGCTCAGAAAGCCAAGAGGGTACAACTCACTTCTGAGTAATAACTTTTTTTGTCTTAAATATGAATGAAAATGTAAGCCCAGTTATTACAAGAAGGTATCTGAATCATGAAAAACAACCAGCTACAAGTCAAAAAATCAGAAACAAATGGCACAGGAAGTTTTTCTAAAGAGCTCTATACATATGCTAACTTGATTTGCAGTAAAGAAAAATCCTGCTGCACAGTTCAGAGCTTATGAATAACCAACTATATATAACTATAAAAATACATTGTCTCCTGCAATAAAGGCGGGTTGTTAGGTACAGACTCTCTTTGTCCTGTCTGGCACCATATCTCCCCTCTTTTTCTCACTTCCCTGTACATTTTTCTTTACTGGTCTGCAGTCTGAAACATGATGTATCACAGAATTCTCATTCTGCAAACAGATTCCACCAGTAACAGAAGACAACATTCAGTTCTGTGTCAAAAGGCACTTGCACATTATCAAAACCAAAAGAATTGCAGAGATTTGCATGGAGCAGGTTAATTTCTCAAGGACAGCAAGTCCTCTGAATGCTTAAAGGGAGTTCTCTTTTAACATGAGTCAAAGGTGAGGTTTGGTCTGGCTGTACCAAACACCTGATGTGCTTCCATAACTTGCAGTCCTATAAGTATCTCACCAATGTCTCATTTGTTTATACAAATACTTTTTACATAATCTCACACTATATCTCTGTGTGACTCTTGAAATAATCAGAGCGAGGTTAAACTGGGGAAAGGTAAAAATGGGGCATAACACCACACACTGGGTCTGTTCATTATTCATGTAGTCCAGTATGCAGTGCCCGTGAACACTCAGCACCACGTGCCAGAACAGGATATGCACTGCAGACCCAAAGTTTCATTTTAAACTGCTGTAGAGAAAGAATTTTGAAGGGTAAGACTTATGTTCCAAAACACAATGTGGACGTTCTTTTTTATGCACTGGAGAAATATCCACTCCAACTTAGAAACTGATTTAGTTTAGCATGAGTGACCACCTGGTGCAAGAAGTTTCTCAGAGATCACCTTTGTCTCATCAGGATGTTGAGAACCCCCGTGTACAAACACATGTGCATCTTCAGAACATTTGCAGAATTACAGACCGACAAACTATGGAGTGAGACTTCTCCCACAGCACGAAGCAAGTAGCCTTTCCCAGTGAGTTTACCATGCAGGTTCTGCCAATTATTAAAAGCAAGCCGTGACAGGTAAAAGCAGGAAGAGAATGCCTGGGGAACAGAGATTTGTGTAAAGGTTAGAGGCAGCACGGGCAATATTGGTTGCAAAAGCAATTGGGCAAAGACAAACACAAAAAAGGACAATTAAGTCTAACTACACATGACATACTACATGACATGGATGAAGACTTAAACAACACAACATTTTAACACTGCAATAGCAAAGGATACATCATCTGCATACCACCACAATAGTATGGAATTGAGTATCAACACCACAATGGTATATTACAGCAAAAAAGACCTCCCAACAATGCCCCAGTTCACTTTTTGGGAAACAGGTATCTCAGATTTTTTATTGTAATACTTTTCCTGCTTCGTGAACTAAGTTTAGCACTAAATTTAGGTAAATCTAAACTGCATAAAGTCTGTGCTGCAGTTGGTCTTCGCTGACTACAGATATCCAGTCTGTATAAAGGAAGGTAGAGAACAGGTCTCTTTTGGTATGTAACACTGGCCATTTAGCTGTGCAAAACCAGTAACATCCCAGGCAGTGACAGTCTGAGTGCCTGGCAAATTCCTGTTTTTTCTTGTTTCCTACTTTGCTCTCGGAAAATAGGAGTCAATCTCAGGCATCTACCACCAAATTCAAGTTTTCACTTTGGAGGGTTATAAAACAGCAACAGGCAGAGGTGATGACAGGAAAGACAGGATTAACAGAAGGAAGGAAAAGATGTTGCTGAACGGCAGGACAAGAAGAGAGAAATGGAGCTGCTCATTTTCCACACATGACAGCAGCCAGTCGCCCAGCAAGTAACAGCTGTCACTCAGCAATACTTCTGTCTCCCTGAAGGAGAGATATGCTAACAGCTGCTGTGAGGAAAAAGAAGTTTAGGTACTTTACAAGCTCTATTTACTGGTTCCTTTCTCCCATTTTCATTAAATACATGACTTAAAACTAGTACCACCAGCATTCGTTGGATGTAAAGACTTTCAAAACTTCAGTGGTGATTTCTGCATATCCTGGTCATTGTCTCCCACCTATCTACAGCTAAATGCTTGAAAATCAGAGCTTGAAAATCAATATTTTCAAGAAAAGACGTCTGGCTGTACAGTAATTATCTCCTGCTTGTAATTAAATAATTTGCTGCTCTGGAAGGCATGTTGCTGTATATCTTGTTAAAAAAACAAATAGCCCTACCAAAACCCAAACCCCTCCATCATGCCTGGCAGACATCTGTATTGCCACTTTTTAAAGGCTTATAGTGCTAAACTGTTGCAGCATTATACGAAAAGAGTATTTCCTATTGTTGTTTTCTAATGGTCAGATTGAAAATGCAATTTAGGTCTAATATCAACTGTTCTGTCTTCTGTGAACATGGAAATCCTGGGGGTTTGCCTCTAACTCTTTGTACAGCTTTCAACACTATTTAGGTTACTCTGCTGTCATGTCTCCTGAGACTTCTCCATAAACAAACCATCCCAATTCTGTCTCTTTTTCCTCCTGGGTCACATTTTCTTGAAGCATAAAACACAAAAATGGTCAACAAAAAGGTCTCACGAGTCAGCAAGGACAAGGATCCCAAATAGCATTTTGCTTGTGGTAACATGAAAAGAACTTTGTAGGCAAGACTGTACAATACTCTTATTTTATGTCATATATGATGATCAATATAAGAGTAAATAAGAGTATTGCCAGGCTTCAGGAAGAATAAATACCTATGTTGAATTTAGGCCAACTTGTTCATTCTGTGAACGACAATACAGACAGTTTAATTTCTGTCAGAATGGGAGTAGTCAAATGATGGGCATTTTCTTGCTATTTTTAGGAATGGTACAATGGAAATGCAGGCATCAGCTTTCTTCAGTGATGTGATTATATGTAAGATGTCAAAAGCATTTTACTTCAAAAGTATGTATTTTAATACAAGTAAAATGCAAATGCATGCAGAAGAGCACAGTAATAATATAAAAGTGGAAGACTTCTGAACACTGCTCAGTCTGTTAACTCTGCTTCCATCTGTAACAGCCCCAAGGCAAATATTTCAGTTTCCTGGGGCTCTTCAATATGCTGTATCCAGGGTTTAGTTGTGCCAGCAACTTGCAAAACATTATGCATGATGCAGTACTCTGCAACCCTCCCTGTCATGGTTACACAGGCCTCCTGAAGATCACCCTAACTCTGCTTCCTACAGCAGCTGACGTTTTGAATTGCTCTGACAGCACAAAGCTCAGTCCCAGCAAGGCTCAGCTGGCAGAGCCCAGAACTGCTCCTTCAGCCCTGGCAGAGGCAGATGTTCCTGCACCTGCCCCTTCAAGGCTTTGCTGAGCCGCCCCCTTGGCTCCCACTGGGCAATCAGCTGCCACAGCCCACGATGTCTTACTTGGAGTGAAGGGACTAACAACACACATGAGTATTCATCTCACTTCAGCCTCTCCTGGGAACATTCAGATTGTCTTCAGGACCTAAGCAGATGTGGTGTTAGGCAGAACTGTTTCTCATGGGGATTATGACTTAGGAAATACATATTTTAACTATTTGCTCCCTTCTAAGTTTCTTGTGTCAAAAAAATCAAAAAGCTAATAGAAGAGCCTGAGCACTACATAACCCACTGACACCTCCACACCACTTACGACCTCAGAACAGTCTAAGGAATTGCTCCCAACTGAAATGCAAGCAATAATAAAATGAACATTTCTCTGGTCAATTTAGTGAAAGAGATGAAGGAGCTTCTGTCAGTTTCACCAAGAATTGTTTGTTGGGGAAAAGGAATAAATTCACCCTGCAAAAATTTCAGGTCTATGAATTATTTGTTTCAAAGCAAATATTATTATTATTAACAACAAACTTATTTATAAATTACCATTATTCAGAAAATGACAATAGGAAGCAGCACATCCTCCAGAAATAAACTCATCAAGCAGAGCATTTCTGTGGGGCCCAGCACATTCTACCAACACTGAGCTGTATTTTACATGTATATGCAATATTGCAGATATTTTACTTCTTGAGTGCTGATACTCATAGATCCAGATGGATGAACAAATGGCCAGAAGAGTAGAAACAGAATAAAATTCCTAATAAAATAATAATGTCAGGTTACTTAAATTGTAACTTAATTTCTACTATATATTTAAGTGCAAAATCTTCAATAACATTATGATACCTCCCACTTTCTGCATTTATAGGCCAATTGTATATTATATAACTTCGTATTCTATAGAGATGAGCTGCTAACCAGTCATTGTAAATGATAAAGAAAAATTAAAAGATGAAATCTACTGGACTGTCATGCAAATCACTTCGTGCTCAATCACAATATATTCAAAACAGTTGCCACCTGCCTCCTTCAAAAAATGCTAATGCTGTTATGTGTTGTCTTTTTAGCAATTTGTCGTTTCAGCCACAGTTCAGATTTTACCTGGTCATTTTACACAGGCTGAAACAGTGACCAGTCTTCTAAAGACTGAACCCACATCCTTCTTACTGAGCTCTGGGGAAAAAAAAAATCCCTCAAAATTCAGTCAGCTCCTGCTCCTCCCACCAACACTGCCATTATCACTAAATGGCAGGTGTCAACGGTGGCAGGTGACAACTTTCAGATTTGTACTTAAAGCTCTGACCATACACTGATTCTACTTAAAGAACTGAATTTATAACGGTAATGAGCTTCAATATTGCCCGTGTTACCACAGACCCATCACCCTCCTCGGAAAGATCGGTTTGATCCTTCCTGGTCAAGCCCCCCATGATTAGAGCACCTCCCTGTGCTGGCAGTATTGAGAACAGGGACTGTACCATCCGGCGTTGCCTGCTGACGGGGTTTTTTACATTTGACGTAATCGTGGTCAACTGGAGTGGCTGTGTAAGGTGGGGATGTCAGACCTGGACCCGAGGATGAGGGGAGGGAAGTCCCAGGGCCTGGCACTGTTCCAGCTGAAGAGTGAGAGTCTTCATCAATCATACAAGCTTTTTCTCTGGGGAGGGAAACAAAAAATGTGAAGTGTTTATACACTAGGGACATATACAAGAACAAAAGGACGACATTTTCTTACATGATTTCCAATACAGTCATTAAATCTTACTGGCAAATTCTAAATTATGGATTTTTACTACAAGTTATATTCCTCCCTTGTCGCTGGTCAATAGTAAACCATTCTTTATTTTGTGGTTGTTAATGAGACAAATTACGAGGACTAAAATCTCTTGTCCTATAAATAAAGGTCATTTGTTTTTGCATTTGTTAATAACTGATTTAAAAAATAAAATTTATTTAATAAATAAAAAAGCAACTTTAAAATGTATCACAAGATCAAAATTGTTTTGTTTTCTTCCCTTTCCATCTCCTCTGTGCCAATTACTGAGAAGATCTAAGAGTGGCATATAATCTCATTCTTGATACTTGAAAACTAAAATGAATTCTAATCACTTTGTTTCGTTTCTATTTTTTTCAGCTTCATTTGAATAGTTTATTGCAGAGTAGTTTATAAGTATACATTCAGAGGATAGTCCTGGAAACTAGAACTCACTTTTCTGTAACTTTTGGGGTGTTCTTCTCCTCACCCCTGGCAAATGGTCCCTCAGAAGCTTCTTTCATGAAACTAACTAATATCTCTGCATCAACTCCAGAGTCTGGTTTCCCCACAAGCTTCAAAATAGAAGCATGAAGTCGAAAGTATACCTAAAAAACACCAAAGTCCATTTGGTCAGTAAAGAACTCACAGCGCTGCAATTTATTACAAATAGTCTTTTCTCTGTAGAAACTGCAGGATTTAGTGAAATCTGTTATTTAGTGATCTGATCAGATTTAGGGATCTGTTACCTAAACTTACCTGAATGGGACTTCTCCTGCCTATGAAAGTCGCTCCTAGGTTACAAGATCTCAAGACTGTACAAAATTTACAGCTGGAATCCATGGAAGACAGCGAAGAAAGCAAAGCTGGTCTCCTTGCAAACCAGTCACCACAGGGAATGTTCTAGATCCATTGCTTTTATCAGGCAACACAGTGAAAGCAAAGGTTCCAACCCACGCATGAATTTACACTTCCATAGGTAGGAGATACATGTGGATCATATCCATGGCTGGTTTTTATAAAAACTGACCAGTGAACTGTGTGCAGCAAAAATCAGGAGTGGAACTGTTACCCACCTGTCCAAACTGCCTTTAAAACAAGGTCAGCCTGAATAATGGGCCCCATTTTACTCTCCAAGTCTGTCTTTTAAACGTTCCCAGATGCAGAGAACTATATACATGTGCCTAACAATCTGAACTTACAGCAACTGGTATCCCATTATCTGCAGAGAAAAGGTTTCAAGCCCACATATTTCACTTTCTTTTACCTCCAACGCTTCCATGGCAAGTTCTGGTGGATTATGGTAGTGAATCTTCTTTGGGTATCGAGCAGCTTCCTCATGCAGGTAATGCCCTGCCTGTTTGTAATGAAGCAGGTAGACAACAGGAGGCTGTTTCTGCTTCTCTGCAATCTTCCCCAGCATGTAGTGGATAAGCCACTCCTCCTCATCACCATCTCCCTCGCAGCGAGATGCTGACGTAAAACACACTTTGGCTGTCTCCAACATACTGTCCCGACGCTCCTCCATCTGTGACCGAAGCAAGTGTTGGGAACACATGAATTCACTGCGGCTCAGATGGAAAATTCCAAAAATACACCACTGTGCACATATATAAGTGCATTAACAAGGTACATCATTTAACACTTTCACCCCAAAAGACATAGAATATATCCAAGAGATCAAGTACATCCCAACAACCCACAAAATGTGTTTATGGGCAGGGTTTTGTTCATTCCAGTAACTGCTGACACAACCAACCGGAACATAATCATAACAAAGAAGCATAAGAAAAAGCATATTAATAGCAATCTGAAAAATAAACCAATATACAAGTCTACAAAAATTCTACCACTTTTTCACAGCTATAATTATCTCAATTCTTCAGAGAAGAAATAACATTATTTGCTTTGTTCTGCAACAGAATTCTCCTAAAGTCACCACGGACCACTCTCACTTGTGAAGAAGTGTATTTCATCTGTACATATCATCATGTATCTAATTTGGAACTGGATAAGGTGAAAATACTTTCCCCACCCCATCAAAAAGAAAATAAAACCAGCAGGATAAATTAAAGCTAAATGCCAATAAAGTCATGTAAAAACTAGGTCAAAAGATGCATTAATGTAATTTCCTCTCTTCAAAAAAGAAGTTTATACACTTAAGCTCTGTGGCTTTAACAAAGAACTATAACACAACCTTTTCTTTCCTAAAGATCTTGTAAGGAGAAGAGAATAATGAGGGTTTTATGTATGCGAAACACATTCCTGAAGAGATGTATCTCTGGAAGTGAGACGATATTGTTCCAATTTAACTTTCATTACAATAGAGCATTTCTTAGTAAATTATGCATTTTTAATATATCCGTTTGAAAAAATGAAGATATAAGTAGTCCTAAATAAACATTCTCATTTAATCCTCCATTTGAGATAGCTGCTCTGTATTGTTCCTTTTATCTCATAAAATGAAGCATCTCCAGCACTATCCCTGGAATTCTTCAGCAAGTCCCTCATAGCCAAGAGGCTGCAAGATCATAAGACCAAACTTTTAATAGTTCAATGGCATAAAATGTAGTAACTTCACTTTCTGAGGAGTTAGATTTGGAGATCTTGCACGTAATAACCCTTCTATTTGTTAACTGTCATTTCAAAGGTACTATTTAATAAACAATTTGTTCTCTTTGATGC
This sequence comes from Pitta sordida, assembly GCA_013390025.1. Lineage (NCBI taxonomy): Eukaryota > Metazoa > Chordata > Aves > Passeriformes > Pittidae > Pitta > Pitta sordida. Next base: position 198,114 of record WEKX01020886.1, on the reverse strand, counting down.
ATGTTTACATCATCTCTCTCCTTAGTCAAGAAAGTGTGAGGGAAGTGCAGTGTTCACACAGTGATAGAGGCAGCTCAGATCCAAGAGCCATCCCATCACTGTAAATACATTCTCCTGGAAACAAGGGATGTTCCCAACACCCATCTCGATAGTTCAAACACTACAATTACAACAGAGGAGCAGCACTTCCTTGCAGTTGTGGACTACATAATACTGGGAAGTCAGAATTGCTAAATTAGAAATAGAGTCCACTGGTCCCAAAGGACAGACAAAGCGTTTACCCAAGCAACTCTTACCAGTGTCAGAGTGTATTTAGAATTGCTTGGTTTGGCTTAGCAAGAAACTTCTTAACTCTTTTTCATCATCCTCATGCAGAAAGAGCTAATGAATTTATAACAACATTTTCAATGAGAATTCTACCTTCTCATTCTGATCTTTAAGTAAATGGCCCCAAAACACAGAAAAAGGTGAGGATGTCTTTAGGTACAAGAGATGACATGTGGACATAGATATCACAGTAATTCCTGATCTTTTCACTATTTAAATATGTATATATTTCACCTTTTCCTGGAAACATTGTATGACATTCACAGAAAGGTAAAGTAAATATAACTCCCCTTTCTGTAAGGTTACAATAATTTTGTCTCACCTTCAAAAGATAATTCAAAGATCAGACTCAAACTGATTTTACAGAGGAAGCAGAAAGGAAAAAGACCCACCTTTAAACACAGCTTATATTGATATTAGAATTTCCAACATTATTAAGTAAGTGCACATTCCCTTACATGGAATGCGGCATGTAAACAGTTAATTTAAAATTTTACTATGTTAGAAAGATAATCTAAAGTACTTAAAATGTCACACTTCTCTCAGTTAGATCCCACCTGCTGCACAACTTCGGGGGGAAGTTCCAACTTCCACTGCTTAAGCTGTCGGGATGCAAAGGAATGTAAGGCATAGGAAATGGTGCCATATTCGATCCACAAGGACAGGTTGGAGCTGTCAATCTCCAGGGCTCGTTTGAAGCAATTCAAGACAGGGGTAGAGTGTTTCCAGATCGGGCCATCACTTTTCAATTCATTAGAGTTCAACTTGTCCTGAATACGACTTGCTCGAGCCAGAGCCATCCCAGCCCAGGAGTCAAACCTATGCAAGAACATAACACACAAACAAACTCCTAAACATCACACTGCAGGCACACACAAGATTCATCTTGCTGTATCTCCAACTTTCTCTTCCTTTCATCATACACTCTCTCAAAACAGATTTCTGGATCTCCTCCTCCCCTCAGTGTGGAACAGAGGCTGTACAGCCTAAAGCATTCTGATTTTATTAGAAAGGGTTTCCTAATGAAGCACTGCCCCCCGTAATTGGCAGACAAGGAAAACATGAAAAATAAAGGTTTATTTGCCATGCAAAGCTAGTATATAATGGCAGCACTCCCACTGACTTTTGTTGCAGTAACCACACTGTCCTGTCTAAGCACTGTCACCCGTTATTTCCACAGGCAAGCACACAATCATCATGACTTCTTGTATCATTGGACTGAACTGTGAACACTCTTTACCATAGTCATTTTTCAACAAAAAGATCATAAAACTGAAAATGCATTCATGTAAGAAAATTGTGATGGGAATGCTGATTTCTGACCGAGGGACTGTTCAGGGTCCAGCCCTGACATCGCTGACAACACATTCTGAAGGGTGGTGTCCATATCCCATAATCCCACATTAAATTCTGGCCTCACTGCTCTGGAGTTCTTCAATTTCACCAGGATTTTAACACCAAAGGAATAACCACAATGTTCTCACATTACTGCATGTAATTTGTTTCTGATTCCAACTGAAAACCCATTTCTATGTCAAGTGACCTCAATAATCAGATTCCTGAAGGGAATGGAAGGGAAGCTGTTGTACAGATGTTCGAACAAGTAACATGTCATTTGACGGGTAAAAACACTGTGCTACCACATGAAGCATCTTCTGAGGAACCAAAAGTCACACGTTAAAGTAAAAATGCATCCCACTCATTTACTTATGAGTTTAGGTTTTAAAATATCAAAACTAAAGAAAAATGAGGGGGGAGTGATACTGGTAATTTATTTATCAGGCTTCAAACAAAAGCCTTTGCCATTTGCCAGCCACAAGTCCCAGACTAGAACATGCAATAATATTAAACTACAGCTATTTCCTCTGAAGATTTCAGATCTAAAATTGCTCTGTGCCTTCACTTTCCCTTTTGTGTCTGTTAAGTGACTGGATTTAGAAACAATTTTCTTGTCTCAAATTTATCAAATTAGGGTTTTTGTCACTGACCCTGATCTATCAATTTCAAGGAGAATTCAAATGATAACCACACCTAATATGCACAATATATTTAGTCAGTAAATTTAAAGATGATTTCATTTTATTCAAAACAGGCTTTATTTTGAAGACAAGAGAAAATCTTGGTGGTATTTTGGTAATTTGTAAGTGATCAAGTGATCAAGAAACAAGGTGGTCTGGTTTAAATATCACTTAAATACTTCACTTGTATTCTCCAAGTAGTTCTCTAGCAGCAAAATCAGTATTTTTAGAAAGAGGTCACTGAACAGTTAATGCACTAATATTGTTATTTCTGCTACAGCTATGCTATTAACCTGTGGCATTTTTCACTCTTTGTCATGTACGAACAAGCCAAAGCAAAGGACAAAAGCTGCAAACAGTTAATTCTTCACCACTACTATTTATTTTAATCTAGCTTTTCCTCCCTCCCATTTTTTGGCTTTAATTTCAAAACAATCAAATATTTAACACTAAGTGTTGGTTGGGTTGTTTCAGACATGCCCTCATTGAACTACAATAATGGATTGCAGGTGGGGCTTTGCTTCTTTAGGTTGGTTTTTTTCACTCCTGAAACCAGTTCTCTGCTTTTCAGTATTGAAAGAAGTGAGAAGAATGATCTGCAGCAGGATTCAAAAATACTGACCTGTTTGGACAAATACAAATGTCGTGCATGTAAAATTTAATGGCCTTAGACTGCTCCTTATTCTTGAAATGATAGTCTGCCAGAAGATAATACAACTCAGTCACCACTGGTGGAGAATAGTCTGCACCCTCTGGGAGAGATGGTGCCTGAAAATAAAAATGCAAAGGTCCACATTAAATAAAAGCTTCATATTAAATGAGCTGCTCACCTGCTTCTTCTTTGTAGTGGAAGTAGCCTTTCCATCACAGATTATGAAGGTATTGAATGAGAGTGAAAGCATTTCACAGAGCTTACAAACACTACGGAACATCTCCTACTGACTCCATGTTAATCAGTTTTACACCTTGCCCTTTGAAGACTAAAAGCTTTGGTGGTGCCATTTTTATTTTATTTAAATACAATTACTCAAGGAAATCCAACATCGTGGAATAAATCATTCCACTAACTCAACATAAAAATAGCAACAATAATTTTTACTCCTTTTAATTAAAAAAACCCAAAACAATCATACCTTGCTGCATGTTCCTTCAATGTAGGCAGACACAGTCTCCAGGCTTAGCATAGGCTTGTCTGTTCGAGGAACAATTGTAGCAGTTTTCTTCAAAAGGTTGGCCAAATCAGCAGACACAGTACTGGTTTTGTAACTGTCAAATTCTGGCAGAGTTTTAGGCTTAAAATATTCAAACATGAACAAAGCATCTTCCCATGTCAGATCAACCTGAAGAGGGAGGTAGGTAAGAGGGCAAAAAAATTATTTAAAATTCCAAAATTCAAGTCTACTAATGATGAGTTTCTATAGCCTTTCTAGTTCATAAGAATCTACATATTATTCTAGCAGGAGCCAAATTAAGCCTCTCAAGAATGGAGCTAAAGGTGCTATTAATTTATTCTGCTCACAAATACAGCACAGTGCTCAGTGATTTAACAGACTGAGGTATTGGGCTGTAATTTAATGTCTGCCACCAAAAAATAAAATTATTCTATTGGCTTAGAAGAGTTGCTCAGAAAGGTTGTTTATATGCAAGAATCAGTTGTAAACACGCTGAGTTAATCACCATGTGGGTGGAGGGTCCTTTGCTAATGGACCAGTAATGGACACAAGCTGCAGTGGCGTAACGGGCACTCACAATGGATCATCAGAGAGTCCAAACAGATCCCACAACTCACAGAATTAAACCACCCACTGTGAAACTCCCTGCCCTGGGGGAGCTACCGGGCAGTCCCACCTGAACCTGGGGATATATAACCGTCAGGTTTTGGGACTTGGAGAACCACTCCTTGGATCCAGAGGAGGGACACAACTTCACCAGGACTGTGGCAGCCACTCTCAAGGGGACTGCGAACATTCCTTCGATGGAACTGCGCCCACCATCCTGACCAACAGGTTTCCTTCCCCTCTACTCTGCACCCAGGGGGACCCCACACTGTGCTGCTCTTGTCCCAGGGTGCTGGGTTATGCTCTGGCCTCGTGGGTCAAACCCATTTTTTCCTTTGTATCATTGTATGTATTGCAATCTTTTCTAGTAAATTGTAACTCTGACTTGTAATGTCTCCCTCATTTCTCCTCATGGTTTACTTTTAAACCAGTACACAGTGACATTTTTCACTTTCATAAACTGCAAGGCTGGCTGCTAAAGAGTTCTTCTCTCAAGCTGACTTCTCTCTAATTTTCCTCAACCTCGAACTTCTTCTCAGCTGAAAACAGGAAAGTGATAGCTTAGTAAATTTCTCAATATTTTCAAGATGACAGACTAATGTGAATAAGACTACGCTACCATTTAATTTAAAATATATGACTTGTTATATTTATAATTTTTAAAAATAAGAAGCTTTGAGTTTGTTCTATACAATGTGTAAAATAAATACATTTTACAAGGAAATAGAACTGATCTTCCTCCAAAATATATTAAGTTGCATTAAAACCAAACAAGTGTGTATCTTCCATCACTTCATGATATTCCACTGACATTAAATAACACATAACTTACCTGCTGTACTGAATGCTCTTCTAAGTACCTTGCTTTGCTCTTTTTACTAGGGAACCCATATAAGCAATAAAAACACTGTTCCAAGGCTGTTTCCAGCTCCTCTTTGTATGGATGAGTATCTTCAGACGTGGATGCTGCAAGTTCTTTTTGTAGCACCTGAACCTACAAGCCAAACACCGAGAAGGTCACGAGTAAGCTCAGGATCAAGTTACCACAATGTCTGAAGGCAGAGGATGAAAACAACATTAAGGAATTACATGTATTTTTATCCAAATACAACCAAGAATTGCACCCATATTTTTGAAAACCAGTCTCACACAAGTCTTTTCAATGACACTAGAGCTGTGTTAAAGTGCTTGTATTTTTCTTCCTGTATTAATACATGAACCCTTATCTTTAATTAATGAGATTAGACACCAGCTTCATGTTTCAGACTTAAGATGATTCAAAGTTTTCCTCTACACATCAAGTTGTTTCTGTGAATATAAACACGACAGTTCATCAACACTGTGAATAAGGAAAAGGCACAGAAGAATTTCTGCCCTAATTCACAAACACCAACTCCCTCTGCATGAAAAAAGTGGGATGGAGAGGATTTTGCAGAAAAAGAAGGGACAGTTAATGAAGATCTGGCTAAAAGACTACAGAATTGCAATGTATGAATAGTATTACACAGATGGCTACACACCAAGGAAAGCAACTGGACTGATCCTAAATGACTAAACACTGTAGCAAGTTGCCATCTTTACCTTCAACATGACAAGAAAACATCACAGTAGCACATTTTGGAAGATGCTCATACTCCGAGACTATGCAGATTATCCTTGGTGAACGTGTTTTTATTTGAGGTGTCTTCTTGGGATGTGTTCCTTTTTGGGTTGCTCTTTAAGGAAGCTTAGTGAAGATTTTCAAAGAATAACTTTTTGTCTTTTGTCATTCCCAGGTTCACAGAGCATACACTGACTCCTCAGGTTGTGGATACGGGCACATTACCCAGAAATAATTTAGATTCATCACTAAGGAGCACAGCATCCAAGGGCAAGATCAAGAGTGGAAGCAGGCTATCTATTTTCATGAAGCACGGTGCCTGAGCTAATAAAGCCCCCTGGATCCCTGCAGAGGCAGCTCAGGGGTATCAGCATCATGCTCCTAATACCGGGGAGGCTGAGGAGAGCAGGACACAGAGATAATCTAGTAGTTCTACCCTGAATCAGCCTCAATTCAAATACTGTTCATTTGCTCCAGCCCTATCAGGGTGTGCAGATTCCTGCAGAACCCCTCAGGCTCTCCCAGCCGTCCTTCCCAGCTGCCTAAATTACTGTCCTAGACAAGCTGCTGCTCAAATGCAGAGGTAGATGGGGTCTGGCACTGAGCTGTGCCTAATAAGCTCCAGGGAGTGCTGAGAAGGCAAATTAAGAGATTCCTGAGTAGCTCTGTGCAGAACTAATCACAATTTTCTCTTGACTGAAGGTAATAAAGCTCAATGAAGTCAAGCTGAATCTGTAAAGTGCCACTGAAATGTCCCCACAGAGCACAGGCCAAGGAATGCCACAGTGCCCCATTATCTGGGCTTTGCCAGCAGCCAGGCTATCCCAGACTGCCAGTGCTCACCTCAGGGAAACACTGAGTGCACTCGAGGTTTTAAGCTAAGGATAAAGTGAGAGAACATCATTGCACATAGAAATATTCTCCTTCAGCCATGGGAAATTTCTTTTCTGGTGTAACAATGAATCCTCAAGGACTAATCTTTAAAAGGTCAACAATGAATGGGTAGGTCTTTTCATCTAATAACCCGTGGCATTGCTGTTCAGACACCCACTTCTGGAGCATATTAGATCTAACAACAGAGCAAAGAACAGCCTTCAGACACAGGGAAGTGGAGGGCTGAAGTAATTCTTCATTCTCATCATCTTTGTTCAACAGATGAACTCTATATGCATATTTCAAGTGACATTCAGTTAATAACATGAAAACAACAGAATTACTATTTTGGTTCTGTCTCTGGTATAAAAGCAAGGTAGGTATAATCAATCAAGACAAATTTATCAACTGCACAACAATGAAATGCATCACAGCTTCAGGTATCACTAGATGTGTGAGCAATCAGCCTGTGCCAGTTGTATAACTGAGGACAGACAATGGCCAACAAATCTTTACTCTTGTGATTTGGAAGAAACAAATAACCAAGTTTAACTGCAAAATTCAAAACTGAATTTTCCTGGCTGACAGTTAAATACGCTCTTTTTACAAGATAAATAGTATTTAAGTATACTGAAAATGTGCAAACTTTATGTAACACTTGACAAATTCAGCTCTGTGAAGTGAGCAACTTATTTAGAATCACTGAGACAAGATGAATATGGAATCCCACTGTGTTATTTTAGCAGCAATTTTAAAGATGTAACACTACAGGTTTTGTCAGCTTGTGAATGATGTGCAGTATCACAGAATATTCTGAGTTGGAAGGGACTATCAGACTTCCCTTTCAAATCCCATGAACAAAATAAAATACCAGAGCAAGAAGCAAAACAGAGGAGACAAATCAGAAGAAAATGATTATTCTTTTCAGTGAGGTAAGTCCAGAGAACAGTGGCAAGTATGACAGAGGCAGATCAGTGGGAAAGGATCTGGAATAACAAGCCTTTGCTATTCAAATTAAACTGCCCAAAATGTTCACGTTTTTGCCTGGGAGAAGGAAAGCATATTCAAAAGTGCATCTGGAACATGAAGACAAGGCAATTAAAAAATCTAGTATCATTTTGTTTCCTGTTTTGAGATGTGGGTTAGCCAGAAAACTTTCAGAGATCCCTTCCAATTTCAAGTATTCCATGATGCCAACACTTACATAGAACCTGAGCAGAGCACCATCTGAATTGCAACACCAGGATCTTCTTCCCAAATACTCATGAGCTGTGTTCAGCAGCATAAGAGAAGAAGGCAACATAGGGGTATCAGGACTCACTGGAAGAAAGAAGTTGGTAAATGTTAAAGTGGCACAGATTTGAGCTAAAAAGAAGTTTCCTCTGTGGTAAAAAGGTGATGCTTGCAGAGCCCCCTACCCCCTTCAGCCAACCATCAAGTATTTACAATTTGTAGTCCAAATGGTAAGGAGCTCCATTCCAACACGTAAAAGTGGATAAAACCCCACCTTCTTCTCCCTGGTTCTGCTGCTGCTGCTGCTGGCAGCAAAGAGATCGAAAAGCATCTTCCTCCTGCTGGATGATCCTGTGCAGGATAATCCATGGAAGCACTGAGGAGACATATGGTTCTTTTGGTTCCTCCTGTACTGCCATGCTGCAGTCTATGATCTAAAACAGAAACAGACATCATACAAAGTGGTGCAAAACAAAGGTCAGGCGTGAATCCTTTCCAAACAACCCAAAGCTGGCAATTAATTTTATCCTAAGGAAATAATCTATAGTTGAGTCTCGGCTTCTCAAAGCAAGCAGCTATAAAAATGCTACAGGTAAGACCAGCTGGTAGGTGAAGGGTAGAATATTATTTCCCCTGTCCTGACATTAGTCTTGAATCCTCATTTTCCAGCTACATGTTTCTCTGTTAATACCACATACAAACAATTCATAGTAAGCACACACAACATGAATTCTTAGTGTTAGCAGGCCTCGCTATTGTATAAGAAATTAATCTACAACCCAGCAAAGAAGAACTTAAAAAGATTCCTGAATTCTCTACCATGTCTTACAACTCTCAAAGACCAACTAGAATAATTATCAGATGCCATAGAAATGAGGCACTTGACTATTCTGTTCTCCAGAACTCCACAGCCCATGCAACTTCACACAATGAAAGTATAATTTTGTAGAGAAAATCCTTGGCTTTTACTGAAGTAAATGAGATTTGAGAATTGCACACACACTGAATTCAGACATTAACTAGACCAGTTTCTCAAAAGAACTGAGAGTCTGCCATTTGTAACCAGGACTGAAAAATGCTCATTTAGTCATTTTAAGGTTTCAAAGTACCTTCTGTAAATGGCTAAAATTAACTGTATTCACAACTCCAGAAACAGTCCACACACCATTTTCCCCTGCCCTATTCTCATCACCCTCTATGTTTTCACTAGGAAAACCCTTAGCTTGGTCAGCACTTGCAAGCAACTCTACCATGTTCCTCAGGCTTAAGGCATTCTTGTGCTCTAACCCAAAGCACATGTAGGCAACATCAGTGCCACAACTTACAAAATACACTCAGGCAGTTCAATCACTCTTCACATAGTCACCATTTCAAACAGCCTCACAAAAGTGTTGTTCCTTGGGTTGTCTTACAACCACCTTTGGATTATTTTAGGCAGCTTGGTGTCTGAAGGTACCTGCTGGTACTGGCTCCAGCACAGGAGCACTCAGTGCACCTCTAACAGTGTGAAACGAAGCCTGTGGTAATGCCCACGTTTTATGGGAACGCTCACCTTCCCTCAACAAACATGCAACTGAATCCCATCACTGTGAGTGGGTGGGAATTCAGACAGCAGCCTCATCATGCCTGAGGGTCTGTACCATACAATGCCCCTTTCCATGAACAGGTTACCTGAATCAGGTTGTTTGTTAATCGAACAAGGCTGGGTGTTACAGAAGAGTCTTTCAAGATGCTGTTAACTGCAGATAATGAAGTATCTATTCCTGTGAGCAGCTGTGTTACCGTAGCAACCCACTCCTCTTTAGCAGAGGCTGCTGTCATATTAATCATCTGCTGAATTGCTTCATTCAAGGCAACCTCTGAGCATTCAAAGCACTGCTTGTAATCTTTCAGTTTGAGCAGGGAGTCCTGGGGAATGAAAATAAGGAAAAAAAATTATAACAATGAAGAGTTTATTTTAAACATGAATGAACAGCAAGGCAAAGCAAAACACTACATACCTACACGTATTGTGGTTACTTTAATGAAACGTGACAGAACACCTTTAAACACAACATTAAAAAGGACAACAGGAGGTGCATGGACCCAGGAGGACAAATATACAAGTAGGATCTAAATTTTAAAAAAAGTTATCACAAAATCTTTCTGCTTTAATAAAAGATGCAAGGAAAGAAAATAGTCAGGAAAGGGATAGCTGTAGGTACATAATTCTAAGGATCTGCAGTTGAATAGAGCCCTACAGAAACAGGGTTTGGACCTTTATGATCTTGCGCTACTGTTTTATTACTGCATAAGTAACAACAGCAACTATGTATAAGGCTAATGTTATAGAAACGCTCTCCTGCTTTGTTCTACTCTGCAAAGGCAGGGTCATGAGACGGTAGGGAGGCTGCAGGATTTAGTTCACTCCAGTTAAAAGTGCATCAGTCTTTTGTCAAAATTCTTGTTTTGCACCAGATAACCTGATATGCTTGAATTGTTTCCATAGCTCAAGCTCATTTATACACTGATTTTCATAGTCTCAAATGGACTAACTCTGCAGCAATTATACTGGATGTATCTATCAACAGTTTCTCATTCATGCAGGAGAGACCTTACATCATAAAAATCATTCATATGCCAGATAATTAAGTTTTAGAATGGTTGTAAGTCACCATATAGTCAACAGGAGCAAAAGCAGGAAGTATTCACAGCAGGTGCAGACTGACCCAGCCATAAAATGTCTCAGCAAAAGATCCAAGTTTACTTGAACTTACAATTTTTCTGTTCACATCATTTCGGCCTCAACATCTTCTGTCTTTAGTGACATTGCCAGTCAGCACAAGCTGGCACATTAGAAATGATGTTGATAAAGCTGTGCTGTTCAGAGCATCTACAGAGTTGGCTCCATGTTTTGCTTTGTAAATAAGACTCGTTCACCATTAACACCCAACTCTAGAAATCCTTTCATCCTGTTTTCAGGAATAAATCTTAATCCCTTACTGAAAGAGATTTTTTAAGAAACAAACCAAACCTGTAGAAGAAGCAGCTGTGCTGGTCTCTCTGGTATGGATGTTACAAACTCCAGATGTTTTGCTCTGCCATAACCATTGAAGCACAATGTTGGACGAAGCAGATGCACCACTGCATTATAATCCCCTGTCTCATACAGTCGCTGGATCTCTTCCAAAGACTGGCATCTCTCCAGAGACTTTAGGTTCTTTTCAATCTGCAAACATCACAGATCATATAATCCAACCTTTTTTTCTCACATATATTTGACTACTGACACTTCTGCCAGCAGCTTAGCTGTAAAGCTGTATGAACTCTACAGCTACATCCAGGAATACAAACCAGAAGGAAAACACCTACCATGTAATATTTCTCCCATCCAACAGATTTTTAATGAATACACAGTGTATGATTAAAGCACATGGAAAATGAGAAGGTGATTTGTGACAACCACCGTGGCTTCACGAAGGGCAAATCATGCCTTAGAAACCTGGTGGCCTTGTATGATGGGGTTACAGCGTTGGTGGATGAGGGAGGAGTGACTGATGTCATCAACCTGAACTTGTGCAAAGCATCTGACACTGTCCCAGGCAACATCCTTGTCTCTAACCTGGAAAGAGTTGGATTTGATGTATGGACTGCTTGGTGGATATGGAATTGCGTGGATGTTCACAGCTCCAAGAATTGTGGCCAATGGCTTGGTGTCCAAATGCAAAGCAGTGATGAGTGGTGCTCCTCGGGGGTCGGGACTGGGACTGACACTGGTGACATGGACAAGTCTGCCAATGACACCAAGCTGTGGTGTGGTGGACATGCTGGAGGGAAGGGGTGTCATCCAGAGGGACCCAGACAGGCTTCAGAACCTGAGTGAACCTTACAAAGTTCAACAAGGCCAAGTGCAAGGCCCTGCAGCTGGGTCAGGGCAAAACCAAGCACAAACACAGGCTGGGTGGAGAAAGGACTGAGATTAGTCCTGGGGAGAAAGACTTGGGGGTGTTGGGGGATGAGAAGCTCAACACAACCCAACAATTTGCTATAAAAATTTTAAACTTCATTGTTTCAAAGTCCAAAATTGAACATTTCTAGGCTTCAAGAATACATCCATCAGAGGGACTTCATCGCAGGAGAAGCCATTTCAAAGTGCATAGAACTTGTTGCATGATAAACCAACTGCTGAAGTAGAGAGCTCAGTTAGGCAAAGGTGAACTTAATGTTTAAGAACGGAAAATACTTCACTAATTCAATAATCTACTGCTGTCCATGCAGCTGCTTTAATATTTTTATTTTGCATAAATGCAATCTAAAGTTGTACAGGACCAATAGATCCAAAAGCTGTAATTTTTGAAAAAGAGAGGATGGTCTTGACCATCTTCAAATATCTTCAAATAACGAAGCCTCTGTTTTCACTTTGAGATATATTAAACTTCCATCATGGAAGAGTTAATGCACAGATGACATTTGAAAGTGGGAGAGATGGACTGGGGGGAGGATGCAGATTAATTCTTACCTCTTCTAAAGAGACAACAGAATCAACATGCAGATTAGGTAACCGTATGACGATGCTACACTCGTTGCCAGCTTTAGCTTGTGCTGTAGTGGAGTTCTGCAGCATTTCAGTGCAGATGTCATAGTTTTCAAGGGCCTGTTCCATGTCTCCCTAAAGAAACAGTAGAGAGGAAAGAAATCAACCACAAAAATCCTAGAGTTCTGACTGCTAAAAGGGTTTCTAAAGCATGTAAAATATGTTTAAATTCAGTGTTGGCACTGCCAGTGTGATCAGTGTGTGTCCTCTCAAAAAAAAAACCCTGAGCAAATTCAACCGATGATCTCAAATCCAAGAAAAAATTACTTAAAAATGCAATATATCTTAGCAATTAGTTTAAGAACGGGTAAAACAAATCAGAAAAATAGAACTCAGCTTGCATAAATTTGAAAGGTTAGCCTGGACTGATAAAATCCCCTTCCTTTTAAAACATGAAAGAGTAAAACAGCAGAAATAACTCTTCCATTTCTGCAAATAAAAACATTGAGTCAAGAAACATTCTTATATTCTGCAAAGTGAATGCATTCTCCTTGCTCTGTGCAACTGAAGCAGTTATTGAAGCTGAAAGGTCAGGAGAGGAGCACAAGCTGCGCAGGGAAAATGCACCTCTGCACATCACAAGAAGAAATTTCAGTGCTGCACAGGAACTTCCAGTTTTCCTCAAATAAGTTTATTAGAAAAGAATCTTTAGGTGAAAAAAAAATAAAAACCGGAAGGACCAAGTTACTTCAAACTTATGAAACCAACTCACATAACTAGTTGACAATTGATTTAGGCATAATGAATGCATAAAAACCCCTCTTTGATGTCCTGGGGAAGCAACACTTAGAAGGAAAAAAAAAAAAAGACTGGGATCAAATAATATTTCAAATTATTCCCTCAGTGATCTGTTTAAAACCCTCTGCTGTAAAATCTGCATATTAAATTAAATGCCTTCAAAAGAAGAACCATGCTACCTTGAAAAAGCAGAGGGGAGTAATAAAACATAAGAGTCTGCTTCAGCTAAAATCTGCATTTTGGACTGCCTGGGACTTCAATAGTATCCACAAGTCCAGGTCCCCAAAAATCTGTGTTCTGCAGCTACACAATGTGATTCCAAGTACCTTTGGTACAAATAATATTTGTTTTAAGCTGAACACAAGCGAATTTAAACAAAGATTTATATATTAAACATATTTGAATATTTGCTTAGCATGTGAGACCTTCTAATTCTTTTCCACCTCAACCCTTAGGGACAGTTAATCATATGTAAAAGTAAAACGAAATTACTTTGTTGTGGGCTGATTTTATCCACATGCCAAAAGAGCTGAAATTCCTGAACCAGCTGCCTCTGAACAACATTGATTTTAACTTGGGAAAAGTTTTATTTGTAAAATCCAAAGTAAACCACACCTGCAGTGCTAGAAAGCGAGCCTTCAGCCAATACACCCGAGTCACAAACTCCATCCAGCCTTCCTCAAACAAATCTCGTTGGGAAGATGCAAATGACAGCTGCAACAGGTCTCCTAAAAAATGAGTTCCTGGGAAGTCAGGACCAAACTTTCCATTCACAGAGGCAGCAGGACAATTTCGTGGAGAAACTGCAAAACAATGAATTACACTTTAACACCAAGTTACCAGCATCCCATGGAAAGAGTTCCACACACCAGTACACAACTCAAAGTTACTGATCTACTTAATGGCAAACAACTGATAGATCAATAAAATACAGATCTGGAAGATATACAGTAGGAAGAAATAGCTCCAAAATCCAATGAAATCCTGGAAACTTTTCTTCATATATCTGAGTGTCTTTAGAGGCTGAAGAAAGTAACATCCAGTTCTCACCTGCAGAGCTCTTCCCTTTGGTCAGTAACCACTGATCTAATTGCAGTTCCATGCAAGAAAGGCTCATCAACATCATATCCTTCAGAAAAAGTGAAGAGATTGAAAAAAAAAGAGTACACAAGAAGAAATAAATTAAAAGGATGAAAAATAAATCAACAAAGAACCCCAAAATCACTAAATTTGCAATTTACTTCAAAGAAAACCTTCATCTCGTCCTCTTGAGATTTCTATTCCCAAGCTATAACTACTTCTTTCCCTGTCTAAAAGGTGTATAAAAGCATTTACAAATCAACAGGTACAAACCAAAGCAACACGCAGACAAAGCATTAAAAAAGATAAAAATCTCACTCATGAAAGAAGGTCAGAACAGCATTGCCTGATGTTAGAGAAAGGTGTTAACCTTATTCCTGTATATGGCTGAAATAAAACTCTATTAAATTGCTAAATCATGCTAAAAGCATGTTTCCAGAATATAGCAGAAGGACTGGCATTTGAAAAATAAGACATCTGTATTCTATATTTCTGTATTTATCTCCCTGAGACTGAGCATGTGCTCTCATCTTATCAGCTCATTAATGCTGGCTGGACAAAGTTCAGGAGTACATTAAATCCACATCACCACAGATCTCACCAGGTAATAGTGAAGAACATACTGCTTTCTGTTTAAATTCAGAGCAATATGGGTTACAGTTCCAGCTGTAAAAAACAAGTGCTTGTGAAAAGGTTCAAAAGTCCACACACATTACCAGTAATAATGAGAATCAAGTGAATACATTTATAAATATAGCTCTATTTGTTTAAAAAAAGGGCATGTATAAGAGAAAAATACACAGAAATACAGAAGACTGAGGATGTATAAAAATTTAACATCTGCTACATAGACACTTCTGTTCGTTCTGTAAATGAAGTCACTGTAACACAGCAGTTTCCAGAACTTCTGTTTCATTTGCAAAAAACTAGAAACACTTGATACAAAAAATGGATTTCAAACTGAAATCATACCAAAAGGTAAATAGTTTTCCAAATGAATACACAGTGCTAACACTGAAATGACAATACAGGCAGGCTCAGTGGACAAGTATCAGAACTGGTTTTATAATTCAAGAAGGATCATCTTCTCTCACTAAGCTGCCTTACCATTAATTTAATGCTTACAGTATTTATTACGTCTCCATGAATGGGTGTGTGTTCACACTCACATACACACGAGGTACAGGGTACACTGACATGTAGCACCACCCAGATCTGCCCAGGAGCTCCGGAACAGTTTAGGACAGATACAAGAGCTGGGACAAGCACTGCCCAGCCAGGGCTGAGCCAAATCTGTCTCTGATTCCTGGGTATTTCAGGCATACTGAGAGCAACACAGCAGCAAGTCAGGAATACAGGGTGTTGCATTACCTTGATATGCTGGTTACTGGAGTCCCTCAGCAGCGGGTTGGGGAGGCTACTGCTGTGCTTTCTCCAGCTGTTATAGATACTAAGGACCACCTCACACAAGCCAGGAGGCCACTTCACCAGGAATTTTTGGCTGATAACTTTTAAATATCTCATCATCAGCTCCAAGATCCCACCATTGTTGAGATTATCCAGCAGGAATTCATGAACATCCTGTTTTTCTAGAAAGCAGATAAACACGAACCATACATGTTTAAGGTTGAGGCACATCATAACTTGAAACAAGTAAGTTTCAAGTGTCTTATGCACTCCTGTTGCAGCAGTTCTCCTCTGCTGCCCCTAAGCAGAACACAGTTATTGTACTCCAACCTGTTTAAATGGGAAGCTCCACACAACAGAGCTCTTGTAAACAGTCCCCCAGATTTAAAAAAAAAAATCACACCTGTTATCAACTAAGATATTTATGTACCATAAAATTGTATTTTTAAAGGTATTATATACTTCTGTATCTTCTAGAGATGACAGGAAAATACAGAAAATACGTAAAGGATATGGAAAAAACAGCAGAGAAAGAGTGGGGCTTATAAAGTGATCCTTACCAGATTCCATAAATGTGGTAGAATCAAATGACATTCTGTGTGGTCCAACATGCTGGAAATTCTCCTCTTTGATCTCTGACTGCACCTCAAAGTTATTGAAAGGGTCCTCCTCCTCCTCAGGATCTAATTTCCTTAATCTGTGTGAGAGGAGAGTAAAAACCACAATATCAACAAAGTCCTTATTCTTTCTCTGATTACTAAGTGGAACCCAAACATGGAGCATTGTGCAAATTTTAACACTGAAAGGACGTTAACTGAATCACAGAATCACAGAATATTATGAGTTGGAAGGGACCCACAAGGATCATCTAGTCCAACTCACCACCTAACACCCGTACAGAGACCGAGAGCACATCCCAGAGCGTAACACCACCTAGATCCCTCACAGCCTAGCAGGCCACTCTGAGCCAGAAGGGGTCCAGGGTCATCCAGCCCTACACCCCCCAGCTAGACCATGTCACTAAGCTCCTCGTCCAGTCTTCTCTTAAACACCTCCAGGGATGGCGACTCCACCACCTCCCTGGGCAGCCCATTCCAATATGCAACCGAAGCAAATTCAGAGACTTACATCCAGTTCCCAAATCTTATCCAAACCAAGATTACTTTATCTTATCCATTTTGACATCTGCATTGTCCTCAATTCCCTTTCACACTAATAAAGCCTTTCTTATTTTTCAATCTTCATTCAGTAATTTTCACTAAGAGGAGACAATGCATCATATCTGCTTCAAAAAATAACATGAGTCTGGTAGTTTTAAGGTTGGGACGTATCATTCAAGCAGTTTCCTCTCTGTGACACTCCCAAAATGAAGGTTGTTGCTGTACAGTACCTGGA
Organism: Pitta sordida; assembly: GCA_013390025.1. Taxonomy (NCBI): domain Eukaryota; kingdom Metazoa; phylum Chordata; class Aves; order Passeriformes; family Pittidae; genus Pitta; species Pitta sordida. Next base: position 181,092 of record WEKX01020886.1, on the reverse strand, counting down.
TGGAAGGAACTTCACCAACAGCTCTTGAAAGTCAACCTTCTCCTCTTTTTTACACTTGGTGTTCCGAACTCTAGCAGATCTCCTTTTTGCTGTTTCACCACTGTCTTCTGTAATTCTCCTTCGCTTCACTCCTTTCTTAGATTTATCACCTGCAGATATGTCACCTAGAAACATAATTAAAAAAACCAAAACCAAACAAAACCTGACATGTTAAATTGACAAAAATGTAGATTTTTTTTTATTAAAAAAAAAAAGTTATTTGTGGCTGATATTTAATTACATAGCAACACTTGAGAATCATTGGTTTCCTTACGAGAACAGTGACAAAAAATTCAGCTTCTTTATAATCAGTGATTACAAACTGGTTATGGTATTTTGTACAAAAATGCTTCTCTGAGGCAAGAAGTGAAATAACAGAAATTCTGCATTTCATTATTAATTAAAATTCATTATTATAGTCTTCAAGAAGTATCTGAAATGAGAAGCAGAGAGGCCTGCCTTTAACTCCAGAAACATCTGTAAATTCTCATGCATATCAACAAAATACTGGTAACCCCTTGATAGTTTAGCTATGTAAACACTTCATATATCTAGAGTATAAAATATTCAAAACTCTTCCTACAGATTTCAAATAAATATAACCGACAGCTGAGTTCTCTCAGGTTCTCAAAGTGACACATAAGCAGAAGAATAACCCACTCATCTTTTTGCAAAACAGCTCATTCATTCTAAGAGCTCAAGGTCCTTCCCAACATTAAAAGCCTGATCTACATCACTGCTGGGAAGGACTCACAATTCTTCTCGTCTTAAAGACTGAAAAACTGAAGTGCAGGACAACAGCACAAAACCAGACACTCCTGCACTGCAGTAACAATCAAGATAAAACAAACCAACCTGACTCTCAGTTCCATTAGGTAGGAAAGTCAGCCCACTCCCCTGAACACTGGTGCTGTGTCTCAGGCAGGAGTCAATGGTTTTCAGGCAGCCTAGGTGATTTCCTTTTCTAATGTGAAGGTTTAACAGAACTTCATTCTCTAGAGCTCAACTTCACTTTTTCTATCTGGTGTTACACATACACTGAAAAGTGTCTCAATCCACCAACATGCACTCCAAAGACAGCATGTCCCAAAGAATTCTGAAGTGCTTTTAACACCCAGAAAAGTAGGAAGGATGTTGAATCTCAGACTGAAGTACCTTGCTCACCTACAGTAGCCCCCGGTTCCAATGAACTTTGACTGTGACTTGGAAAGTTGGGTGTTGTTGGAGTGAAAGGTAACACAGGATCTGGCATCGTCACCACTGGGTTAGTGCTGACGGGAGTTGGCTGAATAACACTGACAGGAGTAGAGGTGGGAGAAAGGATCAAAGGTTGGACGGGGTCTCTGTATTCTGACAGATCAATTCTCTTTCCCAGACTGGGTCGAGGAGGATCACACGTTGTCAGGTGCTGATACATGGCAAGTAAAGCTTCTCCTAAACACTTCCACCTGCACGTGGAAACAACAGCATCACACCACCATTAATTCTTGCCACATTATTTCTGAATTATGTTTACAGCATTCAATATTGTTCTTCTCCAATAGCTTAAGGAAAGCAAGAGCAGCTTCGCAGTGGGAGAGTAATACGTATTCGAGCATCAAAAATCTGTCCTGTTACTAAAAGCTGGAGAGTATCTTCCTGTTTCCTGTCATATGGACCACTGAAAACTGCAAAAAACTCATCTGAAAAACCAAAGAATATGGTTCTGCACTCAATCAACAACAGTAAAAGAACTCACCCTTATCCACAAGTAGAAGCAACTCCTCTGCAATAAGACCTACATGCAGAGTCCATTAATATTCCAGAAAATATATGCAATAAACAACCCAAAACCCAATCCTTTGCCTTAATAAAAGCATATATATATATATAACAACCTATTAGTATCCTTAAATCTTGCTGCAAATAAAGAATTGCATTTTTGTTCTGAGTTTTCACTATCCCAATAGTAAAACCTTTAGAAAGCTGAACTTCCTTTGAAATTCATATACAAACTAGTCATATGTGAAAAATCCAATAATACAGTTGGAATAGCTGCCAAATCATTCTTATCTACCGTATTTTCTTTTTTTTTTATATCACTGGTTTCAAACCAAAAGTTGAAAGCTGATAGCTATGGGGTTTATGCTCAAATAAAAATCAACCCATTAATTAATAAGAAAACCCTAGGGGATTGGTTTTACAAGGAAAAAAAAATCTCTGAAGAAATCTGAAGCATTACACAGTTGTGTCACCATACATGGCTTTAGAGGAACCCTTGGAGAGAGAAAATATAAATACATACGTGAAAAAGGGAATTGGTTGGACCAGTCTGAGGTCTGGGTCTCTGTCACGCACCAGCAGAGCTTGTCTTTTCTTACGTAGCTCCAGGGCTTCGTTTATGATTCTTCCTGTTTCAGCTGCACTCACATTAACATTATGGATAGACATGTCACTAAGAAACAATGAGAAAAGCAGACAAGTTCAAGTCCTTGTTTGCCGGTTGTTTTAATTGGTTTGTTGGTTTTTTTTCTTAAAGCATGGCAGGGATTCATTTCACATCTTCACATAATGTAACAAAAATATGTTAAAAGAAGCATTCAAATAATCTTATTTTACAAACTTCATGGCATGCATTTAGAAGTGTCCACCATCAGAAATCTTTGTTCTAATCATCACTTAACTGAGAGCCAGTAAATTTTACAGGCCTTTATTTTTTTCTTTGAGGGTGGGGTGTGTGGGTAGGAGTTGTTCTGGTTTGAGGTTTATTTGTTATTGTTTAAATTAGGAAAACTAAAGGCAATTCTGCAGGGATCAGCTACTAGTAATTAAAACAAAAGTAGATGATTATGAGAAATCCAGGTATGAAAACAGGGAAATCAAACAAATGGATTTATTGCCTCTTTCTACCTCCCTCCAAAAATAATTCAGAAGGCATGTCAGCAAGGTATCACTATCACTTAAAGCATAAGATCTCAGCAGCTTTTTTGAACTACTCCATACCCAAAATTCACACTCCAAAGACTGTATATACAACATTGTAAGACAATATTCACCATTTGAGGAACATCCTTAAGGAATCTTTCCGGAGGCAAGGCTGCTCCTCAAAGATCTTCTCCTTCAGAACCAATCCTTTGCTATACAGACAGTCTTTTTCTAGAGCTTTGCAGATAAAGTACAAACATGCTGACAGGGAGACAGAATTGAACAGTCAATGGCTGCTTTGGTCATTCCAAGCTCCCATTTCTGGGCCTCACATACACCACTGAATTCCACCCAAATGTGACATTTGTGTAAATTAATCCAATGGCTTTGTAACGTGTCAAATAATTACATGCAGACAGTTAAAATAAGCCTATTATGTCTTCCCAGGTATTATGAAAAAAAAATAATTGATTTTGTTTAAGCAGTACATCCTTTACTTACTTTGAAAACTCCATTCTGGCACAGAAGAAATAAGAATTGTAAAACAGAATCACGATTATTTACCATTTTTATGTTATCAAATGTCTTAACTGCAGACTCCATTAGTGAAACAAGCAGTGTATCCCACCAGGGTTTTGCTCCCATGGGTGAAGAGAACTAGAACCATTCCAGTAGGACAAACCTAAGGGATCAGATTCAACAATTCTGTTCCATCTTGCAACTTCTCTCCCAAACGTCTTCTGAATCAGTTCATCCACTGGACATTACTCAAATGTAAAATCTTAAGGTCAGTAATAACTATAATAAATTTAATACTAGGCTATGAAATAGACTATAGTTTTATACCCAAATCCTAGAACTATGTAGCTGGAAACCAGTAGCAAGACAAATCCAACATACATTGAAAGGTAAAAGAACAGTCTACAGGGAAATTTCCTGCAGAGGCTCTGATCTAAGAGACCACAGACATCTATTTTTAGGGTACCCAGAACTGATATAAACCATCAGACTTTATAATGAAATAAAAAAATCTCTATCATAAAGTAGAAGTTTTTATCCTGTCCTAATGTATTGCTTATGCAGTAAGCACTTTAACCTCTACAACTGCATTGTTACAATTTCTTACTGGTATGTAAAATTACACATATATTGAGATGTACTCACTTGTGTAGTCACTGAGGGTATACAGGATTGTGATAAGGTTATCTAAACAAGGCCAGTGATCAGGATTACACCTGAGCCCCTCTTCGAAAGCATGGCGAGCCAAAGGAAGGCGGATTAGCTTTATTGCCACATGGCCAATTTTATACCAGAGGTTGACATCAGTGGAGTCCAGCATTACAGCCTAGAAAGCATAACAAACATTACCCAACATGCACAGCCACTTGTCTGCAGGGACTGGCACTGCTTTAGTTTTCAGCAGGACCACAGGAAGGACTGATCCAGTTATAGTATCACAAAGTACACAGTATTCAACTACACATTCACAGGACGTACGTTGAAGGTGTATGTCTGCATTTTAGAAAGTTTCTACAAATATTAAGGCTCCAGTGTTTTATTTCAGCTGCACTGTACCTCCAGATAAAACTCCATGGCTGTCTCTAAGTCATCACGTTGTGCTGCCAGTTGTGCCAGGTTTTTATAGGTGGAATATTTTAACATCAAACCTGGGTGTTTCAGTCCTTCTTTCTCATCACCAGAAAGAACTGCCTAGAAAGGATAAATGCAACGTGGGCATTAGGAATTAGACAAGTAAAAGGAACAGCAAACAACTTGCCCGTTAATAACACTGCCACTCCTAGTGAACTAGTGACACTCCAGTTAGAAATGAAGTAAGACAAAATACAGTGAAAACAGATTCAACAGTTTCCTTCCCTGAAGGTCACTGACCTCACGCAGCAGACGAATCTCAAGGAGCTCATGATAAGCTTTAGCAGACTCTTCAAATCTGTCATGTTTCTGAAGGTCCAAAGCTTTGTGGTACAAAGCAAAAGCTTCTGCTTCCTGTAAATTAAAAAAATTAGAACCTATTTTGTAAGACAGCTTTATTCAATATACTCACTATAACATATTTACTATGTATATCAATGGTTTCACACTTTGATTACTTTGCTATACAGCAAAACATTTGCTTTACTGACCTAAAACAAGTAATTTGAGTGAAGTTTTAGTTTGCCAAAGCAGGGTTCAAGAGCTCGGGTAACACAAGTTTTGTAGAAACAAAACTTTATGGTTGAACAATTAGCAGACAAAACTCCCATTAGGACAATACTTCATTAAGAAAATTGTGGGTTTATTTACCTGAGCTTCCTTTGTCTGTGTCTTATGGCTTTTGAAGGTGCCTTCATAGTCATCCTCCACCGTGGAGCTGGCGTTCAGTGCCGCGATTCGAATCTGCAAGGACAGGTCGGAGGCAACAGGAAATGTAGCATTTAAGTAAAAACAGAAAGCGAAAAATCCAGTTTGCAAAGGAAACTGGGACACATGTAGATGTCACATGGGCAATACTGAGAGGTCTCCACATAAAGTTACAGGAGTTATAATGAATTTAGCTATCACTAATTGCAAATAATAAATCAAAACAATTTCCCACTTGAAATCAGATTAAAAAACCCCAAAATTTCAAATGTCTTACAAGCAACACCTTCCCTAGAACAAACGTGCATTGAAGTGATTTTTTTCAAATTCTTGAATTTATCTATAACTACAATAATTTCAAAAACAATGTTCTATTGTTCTCATTATGGCAATCTATTCTTGGTCTGAGGGAAAGAAAATCGCAATTTATTTTTTACCAGAACATCTCAAAAGCCAACTCAATAAGCCCTTACCATCTTCACAGCTATTCACAGAGTCTTTCTCCGGGATTAAGAGGAAGGGCCTAACACAAACAGGTCTGGAAAGCAAACAGGATAAGAATATTTATTCTGTTCATAGAGAAAACATCCAGAAGTAAAAGACAAGCCGGGAATATTTAATCAATAACCCATTAACTGTTGTATTTCACCACTACCCCACGGCAAGAGATAAACTGCTACCACTAAGGAACAATAACATTAAAGTGAATTTTAACTAGAGACAGAAAATAAAATACAAAGTTAAACACATTCGTTACTTCAGGAGGACTTTCAAGACTCCTGTCCATGGGGTGGAGTATTGGCAGTGCAGTTACAAGTTGTGAGGTTATTCAGTTACTGTGTAACATTCAGTGAACATATATTATATCAACAACATTACAACATTAATACCTTTAAAGACAAAAGCTTAACCCAAAAATGCTTCTTGAATACTCTAATACTTTATGAGCATCAATCACTATGGTTTATGAGTTTATCTTTAGTTGCTTAAGGAAAAAAAAAGTTTACTTGCACCTTATCTACAGCATAAGCCACAGCACTGACAGACATGTATTTACAGAACAGGAAAGTTAAAAAATGGAGGGTTATGTGTGTCAGACTGGCTTTGCAGCAGGCCAGAGCCTCAAAGCACTGTCTGCACCTGGAAATCCCTCTGATCACCACTTTTGTTACTGCCATCCCTGCTAGAGCAGCACCAGTGTTTAAAACTCAGTTGCTCTTTCTGAACATGCCAACAACCTCGAGACCACCCCTAATGCAAGAGTAAGTTACAGCTGCTGCATAAACACTCACACCCATTAGATTTATGCAAACAAAACAACCTGAACTTTTACTAACTAGGATTTCCTCATTCTGAAGGAAAGATGCTAACACAAATTTCTAGTCTTTTTATCACTGATAAACAGTTTAGAGGCAAACACACATTTATAATCTGTAAGCATTTTTTTCCTCATAACTAGGTCCATAATTTAGATTCAATTAACAGCTTGAAACATCATGTTAGTAAAGCAAAAAAAAAATCAAAGTGTTCTGTGCTGCTTTTTTAGAAAAGCCTCACTGCTACATGACAAAACCTTCCCATCAACTCAAACAAAAAGATGACACATGCAAGACAGGCTAAAAACAGTCTTTTATATGGGAGACTACATTAATAGAAGAGTCAGTCCAGAATTAACCACAGCAGGAAGCAGTGGGAGTTTTGAACTATAAGCTGAATTAACTTGTACATCATGATTAGTTTTGCATGTAGACAAAATAATGTTTTGACAGGAATTTCATTCATTCAGCAACCATCATTTGCTTTCCTTGCTCGCAGCTAAATCAGACTGACAACTGCACAGCAATAAAGCGTTTTTCTCCTTAAGTCACTAAATAAACATTAATAAAACTTTAAATCTCTTTGAGGACAAAGATTCCTTGTCTACTTTGCATAGAGAGGAAATACATGCAGAGAGATTAATGGTTCCCTCTTTCAGGTACATTGAACGCTCCACATTCTGACAGGAAGTGCCGACGCTTATGACATCTAAATAAGTAGGTCTGTATGATCCCAAATTAATCATATATTTAAACTGAGTGGTTTTATGTCCACTTACAAACACGGCTACATATCCAGAGATACACTCAACCCTGCTGCAGGTGGCAGAGAAAGGCAACAGCAAAGTCTATGGTCAAGACTGCCAGGGAAACTGCAACTACAGAAAATGCAGGGGGGAAATATTAATTCTACTTATTGTTTACATCAGAACTTTGTACAGGAACTTAATAACAAATACATACTGGTGTACACAGGTTGAAAGTGCAGACCCAAAGAGAACTGGGTAACGCTCCTGGAAAACAGGGCAAGGGTGTTGCCTGCACGCAGCTTTTGTGCTGGTGTGTCAGGCACACCGGGGTATTATTTCTTTTTGTTTTAAACCAGATACTGTACGTGCTTCCAAAACTGACAGTGGACTGAGCTACAAGAGGGTCCCAACATCCAGGAAGTGAGTATGTCACCACAAGCACTTGCAGAGGAGCACAGCTACACCAGACAGGCAGGAAAAAACCAAATTATTATTTGCTACAAAGTACGTACTGCAAACAAGTTTGAATGTTTTTCAGTTATAAGTGTCTCAGCTACAAATCTGTGGCTATGACAGGTGGGCACATCCTGAAAGGCAACAAGCCTTTTGCCCTCAAAGTCTTCTCTCCTTTTACCTCCCTAGTTTAACACTGAAGCAAAAATGTCAAGTGTCAGCTCTTGCTCCCAGAGCTTGTGTTGTCAAAGAAAGAAACAAAGGGAGTGACTCGGGCTTTCCTGGCTTTTGTTGTTGCTGCTACACTTGGGATCCGNGTTCCCGGGGCTTTCCCGCCGCTCCCCCGGGACGCGCCGCTCGCGCCGTTTCCACCGCAACCGCCTCCGGAGCCCCGGCGCCAATAACGAGCCGCCTCATTGGCCGAGCCGCCCGTGCCGTGCCAGCCAATGGGAGCGGCGGGCGGTGGGAGATGGGCCTGAGGCGGCGGGGGGGTCCCGGAGTGCCGGGATGGATTCGGGTGGGAGAGACCTCCCAGATCATCGGGGCCGGCCTGCCACACACCGCCACCCTGTCATCTACACCATGGTGTCAAGTACCGCGTCTGGTGTTTCNAGCTACAAGAGGGTCCCAACATCCAGGAAGTGAGTATGTCACCACAAGCACTTCCAGAGGAGCACAGCTACACCAGACAGGCAGGAAAAAACCAAATTATTATTTGCTACAAAGTACGTACTGCAAACAAGTTTGAATGTTTTTCAGTTATAAGTGTCTCAGCTACAAATCTGTGGCTATGACAGGTGGGCACATCCTGAAAGGCAACAAGCCTTTTGCCCTCAAAGTCTTCTCTCCTTTTACCTCCCTAGTTTAACACTGAAGCAAAAATGTCAAGTGTCAGCTCTTGCTCCCAGAGCTTGTGTTGTCAAAGAAAGAAACAAAGGGAGTGACTCGGGCTTTCCTGGCTTTTGTTGTTGCTGCTACACTTGGGATCCGTACCCTGCAAACACACAGTTTAAAAAAAGAAACCCACAAAACAACCTCCTGATTTCTGTTTTGGATTCTTTGTCTGTTTGTTTGTTTGAACAGTGAAAGATCGGCCGCATCTCAGCTCAGGCCGTTTTTACCGAGACACGAGGAGGCTCCTCTCGCCGCTGCCCGGCCCCGCTCCCCGCAGGAGGAGGCGGGAACCCCGTTCGCTCCCCACCGCGGCTCCGGGAGGGAGGGAGGGGCGCGGGAGGAGCCGCCCGGGCCGGGCCCTCGCTGCCCTCACCGGG